>JAMKQA010009785.1:0-12995 GCA_024699735.1 Posidonia australis | reverse complement strand
TTATTGTTTTGCATGATTTTTCATGTTTTATTTGGTTTTCCTCGTCTTCCATAATAGACTAGGTGGCGACTCCAGCATTTGCATTTTTTATTTATTTTTCTTTCGTAGCTTTACCGATTTTCACATTATCTTGCGATCCTCGCCGGCATGGTTACACTTGTCCTTGGCCTTATCATTGCAGTCCGATTCTTACTCTCTCTCGTTCCACCATGGCCCAGCATCCCGGTGAGCCTTTGACTTCAGCTGCTCCTGAGGTGACTACCTTTGCGGTCCCTCCTTCGACACTGATTTCATCTACCACTCCTCCCAACAGTCATTTCCTGATGGTCTGGAATTCCTCAAGCACCAGAAACTGGCAGGCTCACTCAACTACAGAGCCGGTCATCAAGGCCATCACTATGACAGCCACACACATTTTGGAGACCCAACCTTTGTCTTATCCTTTGGTTGGACCTGCTACTTTTCGCACCCAGCCACCTACAACGACATCTCTGAAAGGATCTTTCTCTGCTGGACAAACTAAAGTCCAACCACCACTTGGATCCTCTACGCCGTTTATTGTGCTTTCTAGTACTACTACCGACGGGTCTCATGCCCTCCACGACCAACAGCTTCATAAGCTCGCTCAAAAGCAACAAAGCATGGCTTTCTACATCCTTCCAGCTTCTGCTGCTCCTCTAGTGGTTTCAGAGGTCCCTCTATTGCTGTCGCTTGCATATCATGCTACACCCACTACACCACCTCTCCGGGCATTGCCTCAGCTTCTTTCAACTTTAGTGGCAACAGGACCGGTTCCGCCTATAGTTTCCTTACTAGTCACTACACAACATTTCTCCTATGCACCTGGTGGCCAACCTTTACGTTTGGTAGGGGCACAACACCCTCATGTCTCATTCCCCGGATCCGTCTCGAGACAGCAACTGTACCCCACTCACATTGCACCTCACTTAGCACATCATGAATCTCCCCCTCCCTTCTTGCCACAAAACCAAGTTTCTACATACACCCCACAACACTTTTCACCAACACGCAGGTACGCCAACCATCGTGCACTGACACTAGTAGATGCGATGGTGGATCCGAAGGAGCACCTCGGTGCGACCCATGTGGCGTATCCAGGACCCACCCCAGTTGCATCACCCTCATTAGCCGCTCCAAGTGCCCTCTATGCTAGGGTTGGCGATCTTGAGAAAGCACTTCGACAAGTGCAGCGAGGAGACTACCAGACTTACCAATTCCAGTTACAGTTTCAGCCACCACAGTTTCAGTTCCAGTTACTGTAGTTTCAGCTCCAGTCACTCCATCAGCAACAGTAGTTCCAGCTCTTTCATCAGCCCCCATGACGATCTCAGTCACAACAATGACCTCAGAGGTGAGCCATAAAGCCTCTGTTGGACATCATGTGACAGATTCACTTTCCTTGCACACTCCGACGCAAAGTAATTCCCGCTTAGATCAAATTGTTGGCGTGGAGCATCGACCCCTGTGTAGTACCATTGACATCCAATGGTGATGGTCTAGGGGATGCATATTATGTGGATCTCGCATCTGACGAGGATGAGGGAGAAGTTGTGGAGGCACAGATGGACAAGGTGATCCAAACCATGGAAGTTCTATTTCAGCAGCTCACTGTCTTGGTAGAGGATACCATAGAGGAGGTGAGGCACCAGAAAGGCAATGTAGCGATGATTGAAGTAGCCTCTCCCTCGCCACAGCAAACCCAGGACCATTCCACTATCACGGTTCTGAAGGAAGAGGAAGAGGCAGTTTACTCTAGACTAGACGAGTTATTCACTCAGTAGCTGAGAGGCGGGTCTAGACGGTACCAACAACCCAAGCCCCACCTTATGCAAGGTCAGGGCCAAAAAAAAGACCCTGAGCTGAGCTCAGGGAAGAACATAGGTGCATCACTCTAATCAGTCAGCATTAGGACAGTCGCCAATCAGCAGTACCCCTTGTAAATAGCAAAGAAAATACCAAAAAATTAAAAAATCCAAACAACAAAAAAAAATAGAAAAACCAAAAAAATCAACAATAAGTGAAGAAGCAGCATCAGAGAGTTAAGAAACATTTGACTTGAGAGTGCATACAGAATAGGGTGACTCAGAGATTGCTTGTCACCAGTACAAGAATACGAGGGTCAGTGTAACTCTCCTTTGGGGCCAAAAAGGCCAAGCATTATAGTAGATTTGCACCTTCGATACAGTGGATCCTACCTTCCAAAAGGAGATGTTGTCCGAGCTCGTGGCCTATGAAGAGGAGGATGACAATGGTGCACCTGGGGATGAGGACTTGCTAGTAGAATTCTAGCACCATGATAATGACCTAGAAGGCCCAAATCTCCATGTAAAGGAGACCGAGCTGGTGAGCCTCGGGACCGCTGAAGATGTTAAAGAATTGCGCATTAGTGCTAAGCTCACCCCACAGTTGAGGGCATAATTCATCACCTTCCTCAACGAATACATAGATGTCTTTGCCAGGACTTACAGTGACATGGTTGGTCTGGATGTTGAGGTAGCAGTACACAATCTGCCATTGAAGCCAGATGTCAAGCCCGTCAAGCAAAAGCTTAGAAGATGGCGACCCGAGTGGCTGCTCAAACTTAAGATTGAAATTATGAAGCAGCATAAGGTGGACTTCCTTAAAGTCATCCTGTACCCAGAATGGCTTGCAAATGTCATCCCAGTCCCAAAGAAGGATGGACAGGTTCGCATGTGCATTGATTATAGAGATCTCAACCGAGCGAGTCCGACGGACGACTTCTTGTTACCTCACAATGACATCCGTGTAAACAATACAGCTGGCCATAAAAATGATATCATTTATGGATGGATTCTCAAGCTACAATCAGATCAAGTGGCAGAAGATGATATGGAGAAGACATCATTCATCACTCCATAGGGAATCTTCTACTACATGGTGATGCCATTTGGGCTCAAGAATGCAAGCGCTACATATCAGAGAGCTATGATAGTACTATTCCATGACCTCATGCACCAAGAGGTCGAAGTTTATGTTGATGATATGATAGCTAAATCCAAAGAGCCTGAGGATCATCTAGCATGCTTGAGGAAGTTGTTTGATCGTCTGCGTAAGTACAAGCTACACCTTAACCCCAGTAAATGTGCCTTCGGGGTTTCATCTGGCAAGCTTCTTGGCCACATCATTAGTTAGAGGGGAATCAAGGTCGATCTGGATAATGCTTGGCCCATAATTGACATGCCTCCCCCAACTATGAAGATAGAAGTCAGAGGACGGTTGGGTCGTCTGCAATATATCAGCCAGTTCATAGCACAACTCACACCAATCTGCGAGCCGATCTTGAAGCTCTTGAGGAAGAATGCACAGATCGGTTGGATGGAGGAGTGTCAAGTAGCCTTTGACAAGATCAAGTAGTTGTTAGCCAGACCTCAAGTTTTGGTCCCACTAGAGCCAGGGCGGCCCCTACTCATTTATCTATCCGTAACCCAACATTCCATGGGAGCAGTATTAGGCTAGCATGATGAAACTGGTCACAAGGAAAGGGCGATATATTATCTGAGTAAGAAGTTTAATGATTGCGAGGCCAGTCACACTACCATAGAGAAGGTCAGTTTATCTTTAGTCTGGGCAGCCCAACGCCTAAGGCATTATATGATGGCATACCCAATCCTGCTCCTTTGCCGCCATGACCCTATGAAGTATTTCCTCCAAAAGCTGGTGCTTGTAGGATGGTGTGTCAAGTGGCAGGTGTTGTTGTCCCAATATGACATCACCTTTGTCACACAAAAATCCATAAAGGGACAAGCAGTGGCAAACCTTCTGGCCGAGCTACCTATACCTAAGTACCAACCCTTGTGGACCCAATTTCTAGACGAAGATGTGATGTTCACCGAGGATAATGAGGATGAATCAGAGATAGACGAGGAGAAGGCTCAATGGTGCTTATACTTTGACGGTGTAGTCAATAAAAGAGGAATGGGCATTGGTGCCGTACTGGTAGCCCCCTAGGCCAGACGACTCCCTACGCAAGGAGATTAAATTTCAAATGCACAAATAACGAAGCTGAATATGAGACGTGCATATTTGGACTTCAGATGGCCTTGGAGCATGGTATTCGCAAGTTACATGTGTGTGGTGATGCCATGCTGGTTATCACACAAGTCAACGGTGACTGGAAGATCAAGGATCAAAAGCTCATCCAATATTATGCCCATCTTATGAAGTTCATGGCAGAATTCCAGGAGGTTCACTTTTCCTTCATGAATACGGCCAAGATTGCCTACGCGGATGCCTTGGCAACCTTAGCCTCTTGGCTCTCGATACCAGAAGATCGTGTAGTAGATGTGTCAGTTACATGTATGGATCAACCAGCACACTGCATGAGCATAGAAGAAGCAGACCCACAGGAAGAGCTCCCGTGGTACCATGACATTAAGGTTCTTCTAGAAACCGAGAACCTCCCTCCTCAAGTGTTAGCAACAGAAGCAAAGACACTGAAACGCTTGGCATCTAGCTATGTACTCGGGGCCAGTCATTTGTACAGGAGATCCTATAACCAAATGCTCTTGAGATGCATGGATAAGAAGGAGGCTGATGCCATCATGTTACAAATCCATGTTGGGAAATGAGGGTTGCACATGAATGGAATTCTGTTAGCTAAGAAGATCATGCTGCAAGGCTATTATTGGTCGACCATGGAAGTAGACTGTTGTCAGTTTGTGCGAAGGTGTCACACCTGCCAGATCCATGAGAATCTAATCCACGCTCCCCTGCAACAACTTCACAATATGTCCTCACCATGGCCTTTCTTCACTTGGCAATTGACGTTGTTGGTACCATTCATCCGGCAGCATCTAATGGGCATTATTTCATTCTAATGGCCATCGATTACTTCACGACGTGGGTTGAGGCAGGGTCATATAAGATAGTTACTACTGCAGTAACAAAGAAGTTTTTGAAGAATAATATCATATCCCGATATGGGGTCCCACATGCAATAATATCAGACAATGGGAAGAACTTTATAGCCAAGAGAGTCGAAGGTTATTTACATAATTTCAACATTAAGCATCACCAATCTTCACCTTACTGCCCCCAGATGAATGGAGCGGTAGAGTCAGCCAACAAGAACATTACCAAGATACTAAAGAAATTGGTAGAGACTCATAGGGATTGGCATGAAAGGCTTCCCTATGCATTGTGGGCATATCCAACTTCTATTTGGACATCCATAGGTGCCACACCGTTTTCTTTAGTGTATGGCATTGAGGCCGTGCTACCGGTCGAGGTGGAAATCCCTTCTTTGAGGATCTTGAAAGAAGCAGAACTAAAAGAGGCTGAATGGTTGGGCGATCGCTTCGCACAGTTGAATTTGATAGATGAACATCGACTACAGGCCCTACACCATGCTCAGTGTTATCAAAGGAGGATGGGAAGATCCTATCAGAAGAAAGTCCGACCCAGGGGCTTTGCGCCTGGAGACTTGGTCTTACAGGCCATCCATCTCTCTGACCCCCGTGGCAAATTCAGACCCAATTTATGTGGCCCTTATATCATCAAGTAAGTATTTTCTAGGGGAGCGGTAATCCTCGAAGACATGGACCAAATTGAGCAGCCAGAGCTGGTCGAATCGTGTTACTTAAAGAAATACAACCAATGATGGAGAGTTGCGTCCTTGCCTTGCAAAGCTTTTTAGCTACATTCGCACATGTTTTTTTTTTCTATTCACACAATTTTTGCTTCATCTTGTAGTCATGTTTTTCTTTTCCTTTTTTCAACATTACATATGCATTGCATCAAAAAAAGCACATGAAAAAAAAGAAAAAAAAAACATGCATCCACGCATAAGTGCATCCACATCATATCCTGATGATGAAAATCGGAATGGCTAGCCTGTTTCAAAACGGAAAATACGCTTTTTTCAGTTGATACTACCTAGACCTTCTAGCAAGCAAGGTAGCCACCACCCAACCATGGTCAGGCAAATTGTCCAAACTCCTCTGGGGACTTATACCTCCAGTGGGAGATAAAATGTTAGGGGCTAGCATGAGTGTGAGCCAAATCGAAAAATAAATACATCCACAAGGGCACAAAAGGAAAAAAGGAGACAGAAGTCGAAGATAGAAGCTAGCCCTAATTGAGAGAGGCAAGTCGGTCAACTCTACCGCTATCACATACCTTAGGGAGGAGTTGAACCAAGCATCAAAAGAATCCAAATGACCAAAGGGACTAACCACCCCTCACATACAATTCCAGCAGTTCCCTCCAATGCCATTACCCCCAAACAAGGGTTAGAGCGAGCCTACAAGCCTAAGAGGGAGAAAAGAAATGAGTCAAAAGTTAAAAAGTAGGTTAAGTCCCCAAGAGTTTGGAACAGAGCCTAACCTACTGAATTACCCATTCTGGAGAGCCACCAACAGCCTAGAAGTCTGGGTAGTGTCTTGTGAATCGAGGCCTTCCTCCTTTCTCATAACTGGCGTTATTAGCGTTCCAAAGTCCTGAGGGTGATATAACATGACACTACCATTCCTACATTCATTATCATTCATTCACTTTGCAAGGTCATGCTAGGTCTTAAGCCTGGGGCATGTCAGCTGCTCTCTGGCTACAAATCTAGCAGAGGATACTGTACACCAGGGGCATGCCAACTGCCTTCATGGTGACAATCTCCTTCGTCAGGCAAGGGGATGTTAGCTGCTTTTTGGCTATAGATTTAGCGAGGGATACCGTACACCAGGGGCATGTCAACCCTTTTATGGTGACAACCTCCCTTGTCAACCAGGGGAATGTCGGCTGCCTATTTGTTGACTGTCATTGGGATAGTATCATCATCTAGGACACACTGACCACTCTGTTGCACAAGCCCAAGAACGAGGACACCGACAACCTTATCTCTCCAAGATCAGAACAGGATCTCTGGCAAAACACAACGATTCATGGCAGAGTATTGGGGGGTTATAACCACAACTTTCGACCTCGGTCTTGTTCCTACAGAATTAGCAAGATCCTTTCCATGTCTTGTACATAGCTTCAGAGTAATCATTCTAGCGGTGTGAACAGTATCGTCGAACTGTACTGTAGTCCTCTTGGGGTTAAGTGGAATGGTTGATCCCTTCAATACTCAATGTCAGCTCTGTCACCAAACAATCCCAGCCACAAGGGTTTGATGGCCATTTCTCACTAATTTGACACTTGATCTAGTCTTGATGGTGACATAGATCTTTTCTCAAGGCTTGGCACTCGAATTGAACCACTCCATAGCCTGTAGTTCGGTCTGCTATGACTCGATGGTCATTGAACAGTTTCCACAGTCTTGGGTTGCTCTTCCTTATTTTTAAAGCATTTATACAACACTTTCTATATGCATTAGACTTCTTACATTATGATTGTATGGAACAAAGCCCTTTGTCTAATTGAAAGAAAATATTTTGATGATGTTCCACAGGAGTTCTGTTTCCTAGTTTGGAGTGGCCTGAGTCAAGAAAAAGCTAAAGCTTCCCTAATCGATCATGGGTTTCCTCACGATTGTTTTACCAGCACATTACTCAGATGTTCTCAGGAGGTGGATTGGGAAATTGATGGATAGTGATCATAACAAGCTACGAACATGGGGTATCCCCTTAAATTTCTTGGACATTGCAAATGTAGAGGTTTCCCGATATATTTTGTGTGCAGTTGCCTACTTCTAGAAGCCCGCTACTGATGTATTCCGCTTTAGAAGAATCGAATTGACTCCCACTTTGGAGGAGGTTCGCTTGATGTGATGTCTGCATAAGCTTATGTAGCGAGACAGATATGCGGCGAGACAGATACTCCTCAGTATAGAGTGAACTGACTGGCCTGTCAACCGGCGATTGTGGTCGTCAACTCATCTATATTAATGGGCCAACTCTAATGTTATAATTGGCATACTTTGACAAGGTGGTCGAGGTGTGTACCTCATTAGGAGATGAGCTATGGTTGAAAGGTTTTGTGGTATGCTTCGTAGGCGAGCTAGGTTTCAGCCATGGTCAGACCATTGTAAACGTCGAGGTTGCAGAGATCGCTATGGTAGTGGTAACCCGTTAGATGGACTTGGCTCCAGTTAACCTGGTAGAGTCTTACCGGGCCCTAGACCGGTCATTACGCCGTTGTCGATGTTTCTATGGTTGTGGAGCTTCTGTACAGGTATAGTTGGCCGCTCATCTAGGTGTCGAGATCTTACGCCCTCAACGGTCAGCCTTTGAATCTTATTGCCAAAGCTGTCATGCTCACACCCTCACATCAGTTCACAAGGAGTATGAGTGGCTGGAGTGCTTGACAGAAGACAAGGTGACCTAGCACATCCTTCCTTCGGCAACTCATAATTTCGAGGCTTTCATCAATACTGTCGATATGCAGCTTATCATCCTACCAGGGTTGATTGGTGGTGTTGAGTATCATTCAATTCGGGAGATGCGACAGTTCGAAGACCAACAAGATTCCTTCCTTCAAGGGTTAATGCCAGCTCGCTTTCAGTAGTACCCTTTGAGCACTTATGCCATGACTAAGGAGCTATCACGCCTGTTAAATGGCTTTATTCTATCGAACAGTCTCACAGTCATAAGGGGGAAGGGTTGTTCAGTGGATTATGAAGCCAAAATTGAAGAAACCTGGCCGATCTATGGAGTAGCTCCAAGCCATACACTGTTTACCAAAGCTAGAGGCTCTAAGAGGTCTAGGGATGATGCAGAGTCTAGATGGTCCCATCCTAGATTCGATCCAAATGGACGAATCTCGGTGCTACCCCCTTGCCTTTGAAGTCCAACCCTGACAGGTAGATTCAAGGCCACTTTTCCATCTTCTTTTAGACTACATGACGGAATCAAGATGGTCCCATCCCTGGATCGATCCGGACAGATGAATCTCAGTGCCACCCCCTTGCCGTAGAATGCCGATCCAGACTAGCAGATTCATGGCACCCTTTTTCCATTCTTCTTGAAGACTACCAGATGGAGTCTAGATGATCCAATCCCAAGTTCGATCCAGACGGACGAATCTTGGTGCCACCCCTTTGCCTTTGAAGTCCGTCCCTAACGGGCAGATTCAAGGCCACTTTTCCATCTTCTTCTAGACTACCAGACGGAGTCTAGATGGTCCCATCCCAGGTTCGACCCGGACGGACGAATTTGGTGCCACCCATTGCCTTTGAATTCTGACCTTGACTAGCGGATTCAAGGATCCCCTTTTCCATCATCTTCTAGACTACCAAACGGAGTCTAGATGGTCCCATCCTAGGTTCGATCTGGACAGACGAATCTCGATGTGACTACCTTGCCATTGAAGTCCAACCCTGATAGGTAGATTCAAGGCCTCGTTTCCATCTTCTTCTAGACTACCAAACGAAGTCTAGATGGTCCCATCCTAGGCTCGAACCAGACGGATGAATCTCGGTGCTTCACCCTTGCCTTTGAAGTCCGACCATGATAGGTGAATTCAAGGCCAGTTTTCCATCTTCTTTTAGACTACCGGATGGAGTCTAGATGGTCCCATCCTGGGTTCGATCTGGAGGGACGAATCATGGTACCACAATTTGCTTATGAATTCCAACCCTGACCGGTGGATTCAAGGATGTCCTTTTCCATCTTCTTCTAGACTACCGGACGGAGTCTAGATGGTCCCATCCCAGGTTCGATTCGGATGGACGAATCTCGGTGCCGCCCCCTTGCCTTTGAATTACGACCATGACAGGTGGATTCAAGGCCACTTTTCCAACATCTTCTAGACTACTAGACGGAGTCTTGGTGGTCCCATCCTAGATTCTATCCGGATGGACGAATCTCGGTACCACCCCCTAGCCATTGATGTCCGACCCTAGTCGGCAGAATCAAGGCCACTTTTCCATCTTCTACTAGACTACCGGGCAGAGTCTAGATGGTCCCATCCCAGGTTAGATCCGGATGGACAAATCTCGGCGCCACCCCCTTTGCCATTGGATTTCGACCCAGACAGGCGGATTCAAGGCACCCCTTCTCCATTTTTCTTCTAGACTACCAGACAGAGTCTACATGGTCCCATCCTAGGTTTGATCCAAACGAACGAATCTCGGTGCCACCCCTTTGCCTTCGAATTTCGACCATGACAGGTGGATACAAGGCCACTTTTCCGTCTTCTTCTAGACTACCAGACGGAGTCTAGATGGTCCCAACCCATGTTCAATCCGGACGAACGAATCTCAGTGCCACTGCCTTGCAATTGAATTCCGACCCTGACAGGCAGATTTAAGGCCCTTTTCCATTTTCATCTCGACTACCGGACGAAGCCTAGATGGTCCCATCCCAGGTTCGATCTGGACAGACGAATCTTGGTGCCACCACCTTGCCTTTGAAGTGCAATCCTAATAGGCGGATTCAAGGCTGCCCTTTTCCATCTTATTCTAGACTACCGGACGGAGTCTAGATGGTCGCATCCCAAGTTTGATCTGGACGGACGAATCTTTGTGCCACACAATTGCCTTTGAATTCCGACCCAGATAGGCTGAATCAAGGCCACTTTTCCATCTTCATCTAGACTACCGGACAGAGTCTAGATGGTCCCATCCCAAGTACGATCCTGACAGACGAATCACGGTGCCACTCCCTTGCCCTTGAATTCCGACCTTGACAGCTGGATTCATGGCCCTTTTCCATTTTCATCTAGACTATCGAACAGAGCCTAGATGGTCCCATCCCAGGTTCGATACAGACAAACGAATCTCAGTGCCACCCCCTTGCATTGAATTTCGATCCAGACAAGCGGATTAAAGGCCACTTTTCCATCTTCTTCTAGACTATCAGACATAGTCCAGATGGTCCCATCCCTGGTTCAATCTGGACGAATGAATCTCGGTGCCACCCTTTATCTTTGAATTCCGACCCTAACTGGTGGATTCATGGTTGTCCTTTTCCATCATCTTCTCGACTACCAGACGAAGTCTAAGTGGTCCCATCCCATGTTTGATCCGAATGGACGAATCTCAGTGCCACCCCCGTGCTTTTGAATTCCGACCCTGACAGGCAGATTCAAGGCCACTTTTCCATCTTCTTCTAGACTACCAGACAGAGTTGAGATGGTCCCATCCTTGATTCTGTCCGAACGGACGAATCTCAGTACCACACCTTTGCCTTTGATGTCTGACCCTGGTGGGCAGATTCAAGGCCACTTTTCCATCTTCTTTTAGACTACTGGACGGAGTATAATTGGTCCCATCCCAGATTCGATCTGGACGAACGAATCTCGGTGCCACCCCATTTTCCTTTGGATTCGGACCATGACAGGTGGATTCAAGGCACCCCTTTTCCATCATCTTCTAGACTGCCGAACGGAGTCTAGATGGTCCCATCCTAGGTTTGATCTTGAGGGACGAATCTCGGTGCCCCCCCCCTTGCCTTTGAAGTCTGACTCTAACAGTCGGATTCAATGCTATCCTTTTCCAACTTCTTTTAGACTACCAAACGGAGTCTAGATTGTCCCTTTTGAGGTTTGATTTGGACAGACGAATCTCTGTGCCACCCTATTGATTTTTTAGACCGACCTAGACTGGCAGATTCAAGGCCACTTTTCCATCTTCTTCTAGACTATGGGATGGAGTCTAGATGATCCCATCCCATGATCGATCCGGGCTAACGAATCTTGGTGCCATCCCCTTGCCATTGAATTCCGAACCTGATAGGCGGATTCATGGCCACTTTTCCATCTTCTTCTAGACTATCGGACATAGTCTAGACGGTCTCGTCCCTACTTCGATCCGGAGGGACGAATCACGGTGCCACCCTTCACCTTTGAATTCAGACCTTGACTGGTGGATTCATGGCTATCCTTTTCCATCTTCTTCTGGACTACCGGACCGAGTCTAGGTGGTCCCATCATAGGTTCGATCTGGATGGACGAATCTCTGTGCCACCCCCTTGCCTTTGAATTCCCACCAAGATCGGCGGATTCAATGCCACTTTTCCAACATCTTCTAGACTACCGAATGGAGACTTGATGGTCCCATCCCAGATTCTGTCCGGACAGACGAATCTCGGTACCACCCCTTAGCCTTTGAAGTCTGACCTTGACGGGCGGATTCATGGCCACTTTTCAATCTTCTTTTAGACTACCAGACGGAGTCTAGATTGTCTGGTCCCAGATTCGTACCAGACGGACGAATCTCGGTGCCACCCCCTTTTCCTTTGCATTCCGACCCTGACAGGCGCATTCACGGCACCCCTTTTCCATCATCTTCTAGACTACCGGACGGATTCAAGATGGTCCATTCCTGGTTCGATCCAGACAAACGAATCTCGGTGCCACCCCCTTGCCATTGATGTCTGACCCTGACAGGTGGATTCAAGGCTATCCTTTTCCATCTTCTTCTAGACTACCGGATGGAGTCTAGATGGTCTCTGTAGACACCCCGATTTTGAGGTAACCTAGAGATGAGTATCCTTATGTTGCTTTGGATGTGATCAGCCCTTAAACCAAGCCCCAAACCTATTAGCAAGCTAGAGCCCCAATCAAAGAATTCTGTGAGCTAAGTTGGTGCACCAACGAGGCGGACCTCATAGGTGTACCTTGTAGGCGCACCATCAAGGCGCACATCACTGGCTCACCAAGTAGGCGCACATCACTGGCTCACCAAGTAGGCGCCCAGCCTTTTCCAGGCTGCGGCTGTAGACCTTCCATCTTCCGGGCTGTTACCCTTGCAAACGAATGTGCCAACAAATATTCAAGGCTTTTCGTTTGCAAGTCTCTTTGTTTCTCATGAGTTACTTATCCATAGATCCCTATAAAAGGACCTCCATAGCAACCATTTGAAGGACAACCTTTTGGGAGAAAATTCCTGTGCTGAAATCTGAGAAACAGATCTGCACTGAGCAAACTTTTTGCACGAATTCCTCCTTCCACCCAGCAATCTATATTCGTGTTCTAGAGCTCTTCCTTGCATCCTAAAGCACCCTTGGTCCTTCCAAAGCAACAAGGATCTTCTCATTGCTTATATTTCAAGAAGGAAACATCATAAGAGGTAGGCTTTC
>JAMKQA010009784.1:0-16708 GCA_024699735.1 Posidonia australis | reverse complement strand
GACTATCCACACTTCCAACAACCATCATACGTGGATCATCAACAGGGCGGCTGGTCATTCCTCCAGTGTAAGGAAGAGATATTTCAGGTCTTCGAGATAATTCAGGCCTTCCACCTCCATACCCAACATTCCGACTATCCACACTTCCAACAACCATCATACGTGGATCATCAACAGGGCGGCTGGTCATTCCTCCAGTGTAAGGAAGAGATATTTCAGGTCTTCGAGATAATTCAGGCCTTCCACCTCCATACCCAACATTCCGACTATCCACACTTCCAACAACCATCATACGTGGATCATCAACAGGGCGGCTGGTCATTCCTCCAGTGTAAGGAAGAGATATTTCAGGTCTTCGAGATAATTCAGGCCTTCCACCTCCATACCCAACATTCCGACTATCCACACTTCCAACAACCATCATACGTGGATCATCAACAGGGCGGCTGGTCATTCCTCCAGTGTAAGGTCTACCAGAATCTCCAGCACTGTAAGAAGACATCTGAAAAACAAATATGCAATTAAGATATCTATCAGATATGAAAAATACCCACAGAACCTGTAGAACTTGAGATGTAATCTACCCCATTGCGCAGGTATCGCTCATAAGAAGCTTCAATTGATTCAGTGTCTTGGGCAACACGGTGTCCAACCCTCTCTTCCTCATGGGGATAATAACCACGAAAATCAGGACCACCAGAAATATCTACAAGAACAAGAAGATTTAGTTAAGCAAAATAGATGTTAAGTAAAACTTAATGTAAGTAAAGCTTTTTTGTCAAAAAGTAACAGAATGCTCACAAGTCAAAGTCAACTAGATTTGCACATTGTATGAACATCTTTCTTATTCTCTCCATTCTAAATTCACGTCATGCAACAATAATCAGATGATTAATAAATTAATAGACAAAACACCATCATCTGTTCTTAGTAGTGGTGACCTAAAGTCAGCCCACACAATTGTTCCAAATTTTCAAAAACTCGAGGTTTAAAACAAGTACATATGTTGCAAGAAGGGATGAAAGTCCTCAAACATCATTTTCATTCTCAGTTAAAATACCTTCTAGAACCTCGTAAGCACACATAATCTATGGGCATCTTGTTCTATCATTTTCATCATTTGTTATACATGTGCAAATTAACATGTAAAATACAATTTTTGTTTTTATATGTGGATGCTTTCCAGCTGACTCACCTAGTTCAAGGAGGGAACCACTACACCAAAAAAAAAGGCTGTTCAGATGCTCACCTAAATAAACTAATAAAGCAGATATCTTAGGTAGTTAAGTATCTAAGGAGGCAATGAGGTCTCACCGAGCATGCACTGGAAGGCTAAGAAACCTCAGTTTAAGAAAAAACACACAACAAGTGACAATAGATTCAACAAATTAAGTGTCCAGATTGTTCAACTAATTATTGCAGGCTATGTTTTATTAGTTATCCTTGGAAAATAAATAATGTAAGGCAAAGTTGACCAATTTCATCTTATTTGCAAAAGAAAATCACAAAAAAGTACAAAGAAACTTAAGTTTTAAAACAAAAGGAAATTAAGGAGTTGTATAATTTAGCTTACAAGCATGGAAACAAATGTCGATGCATGTCGGCGAAATTTCGCCGACACGTATCGGAAGGCGGAACTACAGAAACAATATGTTTAGGTATGTCGCGAAGTACGATTTTCGTGGAGATGTCGACACGTATCGTTGTGTCGATGGATTTCGGTGGATATCATGTGTTTTCTACACGTAATCACTCCGACACGGACGACATGCCTTCCCCGCAAGTCGACAAAGACGACACGCGTGATCCTCTGGCCTCTGTTTCAGCCACTGCACCCGTGATCTACTCCATCCCGACACCCATGATCTACTCCATCCCGACACCCGTGATCTGCTCCACCTCTGCTCCGCAACCCGCCTTCGTCGTCCAGCACCGTCCGCCCACTGGCCGTTGAGCTTCTCCTAAGCCGTCCGTCGATCTACGGGTCCAACCCCTTCTCGAGTTTCGTCGTCCAGCCCCTGCTCCTTTGATCGCCACCCGCGAGTCTCGAGTCCCAACCCTTCGTCTTCCGCGAGTTACCAGTCCCAACCCTTCGTCGTCGGCTAGTCGCCAACCCCAATCCTTTGTCGTCGGCTAGTCGTCAGCCCCAGACCTTCGTCGTCCCGAGTCCTTCATCGTCCCCAACCCGTCGTCGTCCGCTAATCGCCAGCGCGAGTCGTCAGTCGTCTCCAGGTTTCCCGTCCCCAACTCTAACTTATGTTATAAAAGTATTATTTACTTATGTTATGATATTAATAATAGTTATATTATGATAATAGTTATTAATTTATGTTATGATATGTTATAAAAATATTATGTTATGTTGTTAATAATTTATATGTAAAATTTTGTTTGTTATTTTATAAGTTATAACTCATGTGATTATATGTAAAGTTGTGTTTGTTATTTTAAATTTTTCCTTTTATCGAGAACACAATATGACTGATGTACAGGAAGAATATTTTAATCAACCAATACATTCTTCATGGTATTAAGCATATATAAGATAACTTTTTGAGTCTTTTTGTTTTTACACATTTATTAAACATTTTTATGTATTATTTATACTTTGGGATATTTCTATTAGGTCTATCTATTGTATTTTCATGTGATACATATTGAGTAAGTTGATTTAAGTAGTCTAAGATGTAGATTATTACTTACTTTAACTTATCCAAGAGTTTCAAATCAAAATTCAAAGTTTTTTTACCATTTCCATGGACTTCCGTAAATTTACTGCGTTTCCATCGACATTTCCACCGAAGTCCGACACGTTTCCTATTTTTGTCGGATCGAAGTCCGACACGAAACCGACGTTTGATTCTATACTTACAAGTTACAACCAAGTGTTTTACAACATTAATCAAGATTATTTCAACACTATGAAATTGATCATATTTACAACTAGATAGTTTTCTCCAGATTGTTCAACTAATTATTGCTGGCAAGGTTTTATAAATTATCCTTGGAAAATAAATAATGTCAGGCAAAGTTGAACAATTTCATCTTATTTGCAAAAAAAAGGTAAAAAGAAACTTGAGTTTTAAAACAAAAGAAAATTAAAAAATGTTCAAGTTGTATAATTTAGCTTACAAGTTACAACCAAGTGTTTTATAGCATTAATCAAAATCATTTCAACACTATGAAATTGATCATATTCACAACTACATACTTTTCACCCAAAAAACAACATTATATTTTAAGTCAAAAAGAAAAACAGCACAAAACAAACTTATATTATTGTTATACGAGAAACCAGAATGGCTTAACAATACCCGAGAAAAGGTGAATTATTTGTAGGAACAATGCAATTGTGTTGGATGCCAAAGCTTCAATTGACTTCAAGGCATAGAAAAGAGATACTAAAAATCAAATGAAATGAGGAAAAAACAATAGATAATTATAAAAACTACTATTCCATTATTTTTCCATATGTGAGAAACTTTACAACATCCATCAAAAATGATCCTCGAAGAGACGAAATGATGATTTGCTGAGTTGGTTGTTTTTAGTCTTACGACACTATGTTTCTGCAACAGAAATTGGATCCACCTCATATTTTGGGGCTTAGAAAACATTCGTCCTTAAGCATATGGGGATTTGTTTTCCTAAAGGCGCCAAAAAAAAAGAAAAAGAAAAATGTTTACGGAAACAAACTTATTGCCATCAGAACAGACCGATAATTGTCCTAGTTGAAGAAGAATTTACAATATCAAATAACATAGTAAATGTATTCGTTGGAACTCGGAAAAGAACGAGAAATTATCTCTTTCAGAAGAATCGAAGTCTAGCTAACAAATACCAGTAATTGATTGGATAGACATACTTTAGAAGGTAGACGTCGGTTTTTAGATCCTACGACACAAGCCCATTTCGATTAATTAAATAGATTCCAACTAATTATTAACAACTGATATTCCCCTACACAGGCAACAGCTTGATTCCTGATTTCCAAGTCGACAATCTAAAATCTGCATCCAATTCCAAAACCCGAACTCCAAACCAAAACACCATCTTTCGCAACCCTAAATTCCAAATTCGCAACCCTGCAATCTCCTGAGCTAACAAAAACCTCAGCAGTGACCGATTCCTACACGATCCGGGGGAACACGAGACGGTATCATGAGGAGAGAGGGAGGGAGGAGAGCTTACCAGGGTAGTCGGAGCGGGGGCGCTTGACGGAGCCAGGAGGAGGGGCGTGTATAGCGGCGGTGGTAGCTCGGCCATCAGCGTATCTCCAGTATGCGTCGGCCATTGCCTTGCGTGGGAAGAGAAGGAGTGAGGGGCGGAGGTTTGTGGTGTACAAAAGCCGGGGAAGAAAAACCGAACTGGTGGAAATACAAGGAAGAAACTGACGATACGATGTGAACAACCACAAGGTCTAGGGTTTAATATTAAACCACCACAAGGTCTAGGGTTTTATAGTAAAACCAGCGTATCTCGCCCTCGCCCTCGACCTCGACCTCGACCTCGCCCTCTATTTCTCCTCTCTTTCTACCGGGCAAGAGCACGCGCACGTCGCACGGTAGAGGACCGGACCAATGTGATAATATGATATTGTCCACAATTTAACCAAATATACTTAACCTTGCAGAGATCCTCACGTAATACAAGGTGTTAGTATTGTTAAATTGTAAAGTTTTTTTTTTTTACATAATCTGAGAATCAAAAAATTTGTTTTCCTTTTAAATAGTAGTTTAATTATTGACACTAGGATTTGAACCATAATGTAAAGTTTTTTTTTTTTACATAATCTGATAATCAAAAATTTTGTTTTCCTTTTAAATAGTAGTTTGATTATTTACACTAGGATTTGAACCATAATGGTATTAAAGAAATACAAAGTATTGACCAACTCAACTACTTGAGTTGGTTAGAATAAAAGTTATGGTTTATTATGGAGATACTCCATCAAATCATAAAACAAAATTTATTTTTCAACTTAACATTTTTGACATTTACAATAATTACAATAATATATTATAAAATGATGTTTTTATTGTATCCACATGGGTAGTGAAATTTGTATTTTGTAGTCATAAATAATTGTAACTACTAATAAGTAGTTGCAATTTTGTGTAACAACATCATGGGTAACATAGAATTTTTCATTACAAAAATCACTTTTAAATATTAAATATTAAAATAAATAAAACTAGAATTTAGATTTTCTTCTAAATAAACTAAATAAGAATTTATGAATGTACTACAACACGAGAAAATCAAGTTTATCTACTTCCTCAAATTTTGTACAAGGTCATTAATACTAGTCAATTTTGAGCATCCAAAATTTTTTATTAAATGTATCCTAAGATAATTTTCGGTGAATAAAAAACTTGAACTTAGTTTTCTATTTTTTGTTTTCATTATTGAAAATGATAGCCTACACAAAAAAGACATTGGTCTGACCCAGCCTGTCAGTTGCTTGTGAATAGATTCTCATTTATTTATTTGGTGGCAACTCTCGAAATCAGTATTATATCCATAGATTGTACTACAATGTAGATATGAATGGTTTATTTTCTTTAGAATTCCGACTGTTTGGATAATGATTCTCACCATATTATGTTAAATTTTAGGGAAGTGACAAACTTTTGGCCCCTCCACCATGTTACCCTTCCAAAACCCATGTTTCTTCTTCGAGGAAATCAAAGGTTCCTCCTCTACCCTACTTGTTTCATCACACTTTTGCACATTTTGAAAGGTGACAGGGAAGTTCATGCATCACACAACCCAATGGATATATAGAAGATAAAGATGTAAACGAAGTGAATATGAAACGAATCTGTCAATATTTAAATTCAAATTCAAAAAATTTTATTTACATTTGAAGTTGTATTTGTAGTCGAACAAATGTTAAATTTGACGTCTAGATCACAATTCGTTGGATGCATCCCAATTTGGACATTATCCAAATTCAACCGACAAAGAAGAGGAGAAGTAGTTGTCGTTTAGCAAAGATTAGAGGAGGAGGAGAAGCGACTATTGTCAAACAATAAGCAGACGAGAAGGAAAAGTGGCTGTCATCCAACAAGGAATGAAGGAAGAGGAGGATAAGCGACCATCGTCCGACAATGAGCGAACCACAAACAAGAGAAGTTACCTTTGTCTGCGAAGAGGAATAGGAGGAGAGAAAGCAACTATCATCCGACAAGAAGGAGAAGGAGGAGTCACCTTTGTTTGTGAAGAGGAGGATGAAGAGGTAAAGCACCCAAGCAACCTTCGTTAGACGTGGAGAGGGGAAGCAATCAGAGATGCAATCGTCGAATAAAAAAAAACCCTACCTTAGGTCGTCAACTCGAACTCAAACGAGAAAGAAGAAAGCATTAGGATTTTAGAAAATAAGGTGTATATGAGTTTTGAGTAAGAATTATAAGTTTGACACTTAAATTTTTATTTATTAGTTATTAGATACTTAAGTAATATTAGCTTAAAATATTAAGTTTTTAGAATCAAATATATCAACATCCATCCATATTTGATTCGAATTTTTTTTCAAATTCGGATTCACTCAATCGGATATTTTTTAAGATAAAAATTTAAATTTTCATATATAGATTTGGAACAAAATTTCAGAAAATTTTGGATTTCCGACACTCCTAAGTGAGAAAAAAAATAACACAAATACTCATCAATAGGAAAAAAAAAAGGTGGAATTGTAAGACTTTTAGAAGGGGAAGGAGGTGACTTTCTGGATCAGAGTTATCTTTACAGGAAAAAGAAACTAAGTACAATATCTTCATGTTTAAAGTCGATTTTCTTCCACAACAATATCTTCATATACTTATCATGCAGTTTTGAGCTTAGAGCTTTTCCATATTGTCCTCCTTCCCACATATTTCAGGACTTCATCAATCAGCACAACTGGAGCAGAGACTAAGATAACCAGAAGCCATTCGTTCATGCTCAGAGGAACTACTCCAAAGGTTTTGGCCAGAAAAGGAACATGAACTATTAGAACATGAAGTCCAAAAGAGAACAGCATCGCAAGAAGAAGCCAAGGATTCCTCCATGGCGGCATCCTAATCAAGCTGTTATCTTCTGAGAGAGCATTGAGAGAATTGAACATCTCTATTGCCACCAAAACAGACAAAGAGAGTGTCATTGCTTTGACCTTTCCAACCGAGAAATAGTCACAAGGGTCTGAAAAGTCTATGATGTGATTCCCGACCTTGAACGGGGTGGTCGTGAAATCTGTCCATGTGGGGCATTCTCCCCAAGAACGCAGTTGAGATAGGGTGATCAGTGTATGACCATCACCAACGAGGTCAATGCCCATGAACGAGGCCTGAGTGTACCATAAAATGAAAATACCGACAGTAGCTATACCAACATATGTACCGATCACCTGAAAATTTGAATATAGACACAATAAGCATATTAACCTAATTCTGAGTCTTCATGCAATATGTGACAAGATTCTAATGGTCACAATTTCTCTGGTTATTTGTTTTGATGTGGGGAGTCAATGAAATTCCTCTAGTGATTTGGAGATAATTTTAGCTCGTTATTCTCTGGTGATAAGGATCCTACAAGAAAAGGAACAGTACCCTTGTTTAACCTTTCAGTTCCCAATCTTGATATTATTTACAATTTTATGGGAAATTGATATCATGATTCACTCCACGGTCCCTTTATTAGCCACTGGAAAGTAAGATTAGCAATAACTTCAAATTTTATGTTCGCTATAAGAAATTCTCATGAACAATCAATGGTATGAATCAGCAAGCTAACCAGATAGCGGCAGAGAACCCAAGAACTAAGCAGAGCATCATTACTCTTGCGAGGAGGTTTTTGCATAACATCAGCATCTGCAGGGTTAAAACCAAGGGCTGTTGCAGGTGGTCCATCAGTGACCAAACAGACCCAAAGAAGTTGCACTGGAATTAAGCACTCGGGTATGCCCAATGCAGCAGTAAGAAAGATAGAAATTACCTCTCCCACATTAGATGATATCATATACCTAAATAACAAGAAACAGCTTAGCTAATATCATAATGTTTTCTTACTAAGAGATTTCGAAAGCACACCTAATGAAAGCTTTCATATTGTTGTAAATAGATCGACCTTCAGCAACAGCTGCAACGATTGTATTGAAATTATCATCAGCCAACACCATGTCTGATGCTTCCTTTGCAACCTAGGAAGTATTAAGAGAATGAAAGTCAGAAAACCAATTGGTGGTTTGGTCCTATTCCGATATATAGTATGGAATTATTTACTACACCAACATGCAAGATAACTACATTAGCTCGTAAAAGGAGTCAATAAGCAAACATCCACATGGTTACAGTTGGCTATTCAAGAAACCATGTGATGCACCTTTTTCAAGATTACTCCAAGGACAAAAAATGCAAAAGACAGCAGCTAAAGTAGAAAGACAAGTAGGGATACAATACGGATCGAATATTCGGATACAATTCGGATTCGTATCTGGATTTTATCTAATGTGGATATCTGTTTTATATATTTGATCGGATATGAATACAAATATGGATAATGACTCATAAGATTTTCCGAATACGAATACAAATTCGGATGTTGTTATAATTTCCAAATATGAATATGACTATTCGGATTTTTAATTTTTTTATAAATCTATAAAAAGATGTATTTCCTGTGATTTAAACACATGACCTTTCTTTTCAAACAAAGATCTTAACAACTGCACCAATGGTATATACATGACAAAAATATACAATCTAAAATATTTATTATGTTATTATTAACTTATTGTAATTATATAAAATAAATATTATTGACTAATATTTGTAATTAGAACAAATAATGATTATTAAAAATATTATATTAATTTATTTATAAACTAAAAAACATGTTCATAATTGATTTTTTTCCATTTTATCACGTATTCACTTGATATTTGATTGTTATTTTACTCATATTTATTCTTGAATATGGAATTAAATTATCCTATTAATAAGTGTTTGTATTATATATGAGTATGGTAAATGACATATTTACTCTATATGGACTCCATTTGCAATACTTTTGGTCATTGTAGATTTACTACTCATAAAATATGTTTGTCATTATATTTTATCAAGTTAACATTTACCTTATGGATCTATAATTTATGAATTACTATACCGATATGTCATCAAGTTTATAACCATACTAGATTCTACTAAATTTTATATTTTTACATATCTGAATTTGATCCATATCCATTTTCTTTTGTATTTGATATTCTACAAATATCCAAAAAATATTCAAATTTGGATTTCTTCAAATATGGTTTTCCATTTCCATATCCGGCACATATTCGTATCCATATCCGTATTTGAACATTTTAAACAAATGTGAATATAGTAAAAGGTATATTCGATCCATCTGCACGTTAGACAAGAGAGTCTTGGATGTTTTCAATTCAAGAGGCATCTAACCCATTATTAGAACAAATAACAGCTTAGACTGATAGTTACGCTCTTCCATGCTCGACAGGGAGTCAACAACTTCAAGTTCAATCATTTCTCAGTTGACGACTGCTAGTATGCTAATATGTCAATATTGGTGACTGTTATTAATGTCATTGTAACTGGTATAGCAAGATATGTAGAAAAGAAGTGATAGATTTGAAAGTCATTATGTGCTGATGTGACGGATGCACAAGTGTTCAACAAGCAACTGGATACTGTGACCAGGTGGTGCAGAAAGAAAGCATTGGAATGACAGAAAAAAGCTTTATGTTTTGTGCCTACGGGTGGATAGCAGGGGCCACTGATCCCACAAGGTTTTGTTTGAAGTTATTTTGTTTCCAAGCCTTTACCAATGTAGTCGTTGCAATTTTTATTCTTTTAGCATCGAACAATAGGTAAAAAGATCAAAATACCATTTAAAACAAAAGGTAATTGCTGTATGTCATTTTTTCTACCAATCATATAAGAATAAAAGGTTACCTCAGTTCCAGTGATGCCCATAGCAATTCCGATGTCTGCTAATTTGAGTGCAGGTGCATCATTTACACCATCTCCTGTCATTGCAACAATCTCTCCATTATCCTTCAGCAACCTTACAATTTCTTGTTTATGCTTGGGCTCTGCACGAGAGAAAACAATCCCTCCAGGTTTCGACAAAATGGAAACTTGTTCTTCGGTTGAAAGAGACATGAAATCCTTCCCACTAAAAGTTTTCCCCTTAAGATCATTAAATTCAGAAAACAATCCAATTTCCTGACAGATAGCCTCTGCCGTGGACTTGTTATCTCCTGTGATGACAATGACCTTGATGCCAGCTCCTTGACAATCTTCTATTGCTTTATGAACTTCATCACGAGGAGGATCCTGCTTGATTACAATCGAAATGGTTATGCAACAGTAACTTTGAAAAGTTCCAGAGATATACCATCAAGACTCTGAAAACAATGAGATAGTTAAGACAGACAATGTACAATACAAGCAGTTGGGCACTCACTCTCAGACCAACGATCCCAACAAATACCAGACTGCTCTCAATTGTGTCATAATTGTTTGGATCAAGCAACTTCTGATGGGATGGATGAGTGTCACCATCGTAGTCTGCAAACTCCTTCAAGTCATATGTAAAAGAGAGACCCAAACATCGCAAACCTTTTGAACTCATCTCATTAAGTCTAAGTAAGATTAACTCTTGAGATGGATCATCCATTGGGGCAACGGATCCATCTGCAAGCTGCACATGTGAGCATCTCCCCAATATGCTTTCAACAGCACCCTGAAAGTATAAGCAACCGATTTCAGGAACAAATTCTAATCATGATAAACAAGAATTTCCATGATGAGCTTGGTGAAGAATCCCTACATTTAGACAGAGAAAAAAGACCATGTCATACACATATTTTTTGCCACATGACTGATCAATAATATTCTTGCACAACAGAAATCAGACAACCGAGCTAATATAAAATTGTGCAATCTGTTATATCAGACTCCTGTTCCCCTCTAGGTTCCATTAACAAATTTGTCCCCACTAGACCACGAAAACAAACAGATAATAGTGATGGCAATAAAATATCTTGTCAGATAAGTAAGCCTTAGAAGTTAGAAACACATTGTCCAATGTCTGCAGAAATATTTTGACATCTTGAACTATTTGACAATCTTGTTAACACATTACAGATAGAAATGAAAGATATAACTAGACTTAATTATGTAACACAAAGTTCAGAACAAACAGATACCTTTACAAGAAGCCGATTTCTTCCGGTTGGTCCACGAACCATGACGCTCATGGATTTACGCATTCGATCAAATTCTAGTGTTGCAATCCTTCTTGACCTCTTAACCCACCATTCACAACAACCTATTAAAACACTTTAAAATGTATAAAACTTCAAAAGTGGAGCACAGACATCAGAGAGAGAGAGAGAGAGATGCCATTTCAATCTTTACCTAGTCTGAATGTTCCATGATCTATTGAAAAACCAGCAACAAGCTGAGCATCACGGATTCTACGACCCGACTTTGTATCCGGAACACCCATTTTCTCAACTAAAACCTAATAAAGAATAATAGATCAGGAATGCAGGAAAAGATCAAAACCGTTCAAAGTTTCATTTTAAACTTAAGAATAATTGGTTAATAAAGATGAGGGATATAGAATATGCCTTTAGTGCAGCTTCAGTAGGCAAACCAGAAGCTTGAAAGAGATTACCATTGCAGAAGATCCCAGCATCATTACACACTGCACATATCTCAGCTATGGTATGCAAGTTTGCATCCATCCTGTAATTCCCCCATCTTTAGGGTTATATGTTGTACCCTCAACCTTAAATATCCGAGGAGCTGTGGTCTTGCCCCCAAAAGTGAAGAATTCATTTACAGACATCTGATTAGTTGTAAGCGTGCCAGTCTTATCTGAGCAGATTACAGTAGCGCACCCCAAGGTCTCCACACTGGGAAGTTTTCGAACAATGGCATTCTTTTTGGCCATTTTCCTAGTACCTAGAGCCAAACAAGTAGTGATCACAGTGGGAAGACCTTCAGGAATAGCTGCCACAGCTAGAGTAACAGCTATCTTGAAATAATATGTGCACTTTTCAAAAGAAAACTGGAAGTTCAGCAGAGAAGAATCAGTTGTATCCCATGTTAGAAAATTTTTATAGTTGATAGCCCAAACTAAAAGACAAGTGAATCCAATAGCAGTGGTAAGCCTCCCACCAAATTCATCCAGCTTCTTCTTCAAGGGTGTGTCATTTTCCACCAGTGAAGCCTCATATATCTGTGTCTGGATATTACCGATTTCTGTTTGCATGCCTATGCTAGTAACAATGCAAATGCAGCTACCGTTCACAACAGTTGTTCCTGAAAATACCATACACTCTTTGGCCTGTAACTCACAATTGTCCATAAAAAAAGGACTTGTGCCTTTCATCACAGGCATGCATTCTCCAGTCAATGAGCTTTGTTCGACTCTCAAGGTGGATGTCTTCAATGTTGCTACTCTCATATCAGCGGGAACCTTGTCTCCAAACCTTAATTCCACAATGTCACCTGGAACCAGTTCACGTGCAGGCAAGTCAGGCATATAGTAGCCATCTCTACGCACTTTTGCATGCTCGCTCTGCATCTCCTTGAGGGCTTCAAGAGCCTTTTCAGCACTACTTTCCTGCCAAACTCCAACTATGCCATTAAGGATGAGAATGCATACGATAACAATGGGCTCCACATAGACCTCAAAGCCCACATGCCCACCAGATTCACTCCCATGCAAATATGCAAGGACAAAGGATATGAATGCCGCAACAAGAAGGATCTTAACAAGAACATCATTGAACTGCTCGAGCACAAGACGCCACAATGGTTTTCCCTTCTCCTTTTTAAGCTCGTTCCAACCGTATCTCTCGTGCCGCTGCTCTACTTCAAATGAGGACAGACCTTTTTCTAGCTTGACATTAAACTCCTTTAGGCACCGCTCAACAGGCCAAGACCATGCATGAAATGGCTTCTCTTCCATAGGAAAGTCTAAGATCAAACCAAAATTTCAGTTTCTAAGATCCACAATTTACAATGAACAAGCTTCAGAACATCCTGCAACGCAGCGTGTGGAGAACTGTAACATGTGAGGGTCATTTAACCAGATGATTTGAATTTTCAGGGAAACAAATGTGAACACAATTACTGCTTGTGAATGTTATAAAATTCTAACTGATTCCTTTCTGCCCGTCTGTTAAAAACTACATGGGAAAATACCGTTCAAAATTTGCAGTGCTAGTGAAAACAATGGAAATTTATAATCTTTATAATCTAAAAAAATATCTCATATCATTTTTCCAGTTCCTTCACATCAAAAGAAAACCCAATTGCAACAACAATCAACACAAATTGACCGCTAGTGATGCAACAAGTTACAAAGAGAAACTATATTCATAACCCATCATTACAGAAGAGAATAAGAAAAAAAGTAAGACTCACGAGATCAGGCTGTTTAGGAGAACTCGTAAGCATGAAGATGGAACAGAGAGGATACGGCAAGCACTGGGCATTTCCAAAGAACAGAGCAGAGCATCTGTCAATCCCAACAGTGTGCAAGAGAACGAGCAGTTAAGACCCACTCACCATCTCTTAAGTGGAACAAATTTAAAAAACGAATCTAGGAAACTTCCCAGAAGAGATCGCAGCACGAACTGCAAGTCTGCAACCGTCATGCATAAGACACCCATAACCACTACCCATGGAAAAAAGAAAGACCACATATTTCTTTAAAAAAATACGAGAAATCTAAGGTTTTGTCCCAAACGGCTCAAAGAAACCAAAGGCGGGAAAGACAAGACCACATGAATACCCAAAGAGTGGAGTAATGTCATCCATACCTGTCTACCTGCTGCTGATGATGCTGCCGATGGGGGCATGGTTTGCATGGGGCATGGAGTGGTTGAGAGAGTGTTGGAATCGCTTGAAGGCTAAGCAAAGGTGGCGTCTTTGGGTCAGCAGCGGAGACCCAAACGACCAAAAGAGCAGAAAAACGACTTCTTTCTTCTTGCTTTCTGCTTTACCTCCGTCCACCTGTTCTTTAACAGGAGATGGCAGAAGCAGACCAGTTTGGGATTCTGATTCTGAAAGTACCGGTTTCGCTTCTGATTCCCCCGCCTTCTTCTACTTCCTTTGGCTTCCCCAGAACGCCAATTTGGGAAAGGCACACACAACCAAATCGGATTTTATGAAGGAAATGGCAAATCCTTCGCTTGTAGTTGCGGCCTAACTGCACTCACGTCTGTTCAGTTGTGGTTGTGGACTGACAACTGCACTGTTCATGATTTTTATCGTCTTTGTCCCATTCCAACTTATTAGGGCTGGTACGATTGACTTGACCTGGTCACCACGGAGGCTAACACTTACAGATGGAAAACGGATCAGGTCGGATTGATGAGAAACTACCAACCTAGTTGGGTCTGGATCAGGACCGGGTCGACCCACAGGCTGGTCCAGATTGGACTGGGTCGGACCTTCTCTTGTAACCCATGAGTCCAGTACAGTCCATGGCCCGTCTGTGGGTCGAGTCGTCGGGTCGACGGGTCGAGTCGGGTCGGACCGGTCAATTGAGTCTAAAAATTAATTTTAAAAATTAATTTTTTATTAATAAAAAATATTTGAAATACATCATTTCTTACATAAAAAATACAAAAGATATTTACATTATTTCTTTTACATTTTTTATTTTAATATTTTACATCAAAAATTATTCATTTAGAGAGTCTGTTCTATTTATTGGTTTAAAGATATTATATCTTAGATTATTATCTTAATATATTTTAAGGATATTTAGTCTTTTTATTTGTAATGTTTTTCTTTTAATCAAGAAGAAGAACTACATGTTTATTAATAATGATTAATTATATTATTTTTAAATTATTGAAACTGAATATTATTTGTAATAGATTTCGATTACGTGAGAATCGAATCATAGTTCAATTTTATTATCTTTATGTCCTTTTTATTGGTCCAAGGTCATTGTCACTTGGCCTTGTCATTTTTATATATAAGGTGCATCGCATAGAACGTTACAAGTAAACATGGACTGAACTAAAACAATTTAAAAAAGCCTAGAAACAATGAACAACAACTAACCATCACGGAAGGCCAACTTAAGTGCTCCTCGTGAGCTAGATAAATCCGTACCGTCAAGTAGAGCAGGAAATTGGCCAAGACAGCAAAAATCAAGCACCACGTACAACAATAAAGAAACAAAACCTGATGGTTGAAGAAGCAAGATTTTTCCTGGAGAGATTCTACAATGGATGTTCTGTTCCACACAATCAAAACAAAGCAATGGAGCCATTCAGTTAACTCCTTAATTTACAGGGGCATAGATCTCCATATCACAAAAAATTCAATCAGAAACGTCTCATTGTCAACCAATTATCATGGTGTAGTTGGACAGGAGGAGTGGAACTTCCACCTCCCTCTAAGGTTCGAATCTCACGGACCGTAAGGAGAAAATATATGCATACTGATATTAAAAAAAAAAAACGTCTCATTACCATGTACTACTCCGTCCTCCATCGATCTTCCAAAGTTGCTTACGCACGTTGCATATGATCACGTTTTCTCTTTAAAAAAAAAAAATTTAAACGGGTCAAGCTATCTGGCCTGGTCTTGTTTTTTTGTTTTAAATTTTTATTGTTCATGGGCCGGTTCGGTCAGATCCAGGATGTTTTTACGGATTTAAATGGGTCTACTCTATGGACCTTGATGGGCCTGCTTGTTAGGCCCAGCACGGCCTACAATCCACGTTTATTTTTTTCGGGCCCGTGTTGGACCCAAGCTAGGTTGGGTCGAACGGCTCATGATCTGTCCGACTTGATTTTCATGTCTACTAACACCCACATGTCCCCAATCATTTTCCTGTTCTAAATATTTTCAAGAAGATGAAAAGATGTTGTCTATGGATGAAGAATCTTGTGAAGTAAATTATATAACGGTGAGGGAAAAAGTCAATGGAAGTTGCAAGGTTTGAAGCTTTGGGGGTTGAATTTTTCGGTTCTGTACATGCTTTTTATAACAAGTTTCTTGCTTGATTTGGTGGTAGATCCTTTGATGATACGCTGGTATATGTTTCAGGTTTAATTTAAAAAATAAAAAACACAATTGACTTGTGAATATGTCAATAGTTTTACATTTGATTATCAGGGTGAAGATTCAAATATAGTCGTATCGATTCCTTTGAGGACCTAGCACTGATGGATTGCAGCTCTCTGCTACCATAGGTTTTGAGGAGCATGGTCTTTGATGAGTGTATAGATATTAATTCCCCTTCTTAATTATTGTCTAGTTATCTTTTTTTTTAATAGTAATATTATCTAGTTAAACAGGTAAGTCATTTTATTTAACCAGTTAAGTTTTGGTACAATAACAAAAAAAATAAAATAAAAATCTATGGCCATCCTATCGTTCATGTAAACCGGTGTTAATATTTTATATGTCCAAACTTGAATGTGCCACCAAAACCAAATCATTTGTTGTAAACTCTTGCTTTTGACATATGGGTATAAAGAAAACAATGGTAACTCCATCAAAACCCAACTCGAGCAACTTACCGATGGTGAGGACGACTTTCAAACATCTTTCAACTTCATCAAGACTTTTCGTTTTTCTTTGTCGTTTGGGGTCCTAGTCCATATCATGCAAAGAGACAGAGTTAAAAGCCCATTAGGGCTCCAGCAAAACCATAGATG
>JAMKQA010009783.1:0-13855 GCA_024699735.1 Posidonia australis | reverse complement strand
CTAACACCTTCCTCGTGCGTAATAGGAATCCTTACCCATCCTCTGGTTAGCAGACATCCAGCCTTCACATCTGCACTTTAGGCATTCATCTTTTTTGTGGTTTTCCTCGTCTTTCCCTTAAAAGACTAGGTGGCGACTCCTCTTTTCTTTTATCTTTTATCTTTTATCTTTCCTTGTGCCTTCGCCATCTTGGCATGGCTGTGATCTCCTTCCCACTGGCGTAGCCCGACGCCGGAGCCTCCCTCAGGTCGGCATAGTCACAACTATGTACTTTGACATTTCCCTCATCTTAGGTCCCACACACACATAAGTTGCAAAATGCCAAAATACCACAAAGTGCAGGGACCTAGAGAAAAACACAATGACAATGTGAGAATTAAACACAAATCAGTCATAATCATCAATATTCATGCAACCAATTTATCCAAATTATACATCAATCCTAGTACATGATTTATATGAATTCTAGATATTTGGTCTAACCAAACATGGTATCAACCCGTAGTACTAATCCACAACTTTGACCCACAGTACTCATATGTAGTGCCAGATATTACAACAACAAAGCATTTTCCACATCAAGTTGATGCAGATCCTATGACTTGTTTATAGCATTAGACAAGTGCACCCTGATGGAATTAAGTCGAGCCATTGGTGAAAAGGTATCCTCGTAATTAATGCCATAGGATTGTGTGAATCCAGGAGCCACGAACTGTGCTTTATATTTGTCCATAAATCCATCAAACTTGTACTTGATCGTGAATAACCACCGACAACCAACTGTACCAGTTTCTTCAGGCTAAGGTACCAAATCCCAAGTACTACAAGATGTTAAAGCTTGCATTTCCTCATCCATAGTTGTCTTCCAATGTGGTAAGAGAAGTGCCTCTTAATAGTTCATAGTTATAGACTCTGAGAAAATAGATATGGCAAACTGGTGAATAGATGGGTGAAGGTAATCATTGATAACAAAGTTAGAAATAGGATGAGCAATGGAAGACCGAGTACCTTTCTGAAGAGCAATGGGTATATTCAGGTCTAGAGGTGAAGGATCTGCATAGGAGAGCGATGGTTGAGTCTGAGTTAGTGAATGTGTATGTTGTCATCAATGATAGACCTGTATTGGACGAGTCATCCATTCCTACATTGGTTCCCTAATATGCACGATCTCAATAGACTTGGGAATAGGTGTAATGTCAGGTGAGGTAGGAGGTACCATAGGATTGAAATATGATTTAGACTCCTAAAAAGTAACATTTGCAGAGACAAAATAATGACGACTGGGAGGATAATAGCAATGGTAGTCCTTTTGAGTCCTAGAATATCTCACAAATACACGTCGAATGGATCAATGATCTAATTTGTCAAGGCTTAGACTAAGATCTTGGACATATGCTACACAACCAAACACCTTTGGTGGAAGACTGAATAACTCTTTATTTGGACACAAACGTCATAAAGGAATCTTACCACCGAGAGATGTGGAGGGAATCCTATTACTAAGGTATGTAGTAGTTAGGATAGCATTAGATCAAAAAGACTTGACAACACTCATCTACAACAAAATGGTGCGAGTGACGTCAAGTATATGGCAATGCTTGGATTCGACCACCCCATTTTGCTAAGTATGTGGGTATGAGGTCTGATGATGAATTCCCAAAGAGGCACAATAATCTTAGACATAATTTTGAATAAATTCCAAGGTATTGTCAGTGTGAAAGATCTTTGGAGTAACAAAAAAATGATTTATTATTTCAACAAAAAAAATTTAGATACTGTTAAATAAATGTTGTCTATCCTTCAAAAGGTATACCCAAGATACCTGAGAATAATCATCTACAAAAACAATATAATAGTGACAACTAGACACAAATTAACTACAGGCAGGTCCTCAGATATCACAATGAACTAAATCAAAAGTATTCTAACTACTAGATAAACTAGATCACCTATAGGTAGCACGATAGTGCTTACCTAATTAACATGACTCGCAGACAAAAGATTCAACTTTTACTCAAGGAAGTGACTATTGAAGAGTTTTGTGTAACAAATGACCAAGACAGTAATGCCACAAGAAGGAAGACTCTGTAGAAGTAGCAACAGACGCCAATCCACTAAATATATCATCTCGAACCAACATATAGACACCGCAACCATGCTCACGGTCTAAATCAATCATTTTCTCCGTCTGTAGGTCTTAAAAAGTACAATGACATGGATAAAAGGTTATTGAACAATAAAATTGTCGGGTGATGGTACTAATGGAAAGTAAATTAATTTGAAAATTAAGTACATGAAGGACTTTTAATATGGGAAGTTACATGAACTACACCTTCCCCAGAGATTGAACAATGGCGATCATTAGCCATAGAGATAGATTTAATATCAAACAACGAGAAGAGCAGGGTAAAAAGGGTGTGAGTACCTGACATATGTGAGGATGCGCAGAGTCGACAATCCAATAATTATTGTTAAAAGCTAATAAAGCAGTGATACTTGAGAAAGATGCATGGGCAATAGTGGTGGTGGGTTGGTTGTTTGGAGTTGAAGAAATCTGTCATAATCAACCTGGAAAATAGTCACGGCCTGAGTAGAGAAATCATCAAATGGAGTCTCTGTCACATGTCTAGCTCAGGATGGTCTGCCAAACTTACTCCAATAGTGATCTGATGTATGATTGCCCTTGCCACAATGATCACATTTGCGAAACTCACGTCCTCCAAAAAGTGATCTACCACGACCACGTTCACGGCCTCTACTAGAGGTAGCAAAGGCTGATTGATTAAGAATTGGGGGCAGAGTAGCCGTTAAGATGCGTAGTACCCTAGAAAAGGTCGACAAAAGAGAAGGAAGAGTCTCAATGCCAAGAACTAAGCCACAGATTTGAGAAGCCAATGTTGGATTGAGTCCTGTCAAGAAAATAACTACAGTTAGCTTCTCTCGATACTATCGCTTCTTTGATATGTCTACTATAAATGGCTAATATACTTCCAACTCATCTAACAAAGACATAAAGGAACTGTAAAACTATTGGACAGAACACTTACTCGATGGTAAGTAAACAACTGCTCATATATCTCACATATACATGCAATATTTTTCTCATGTGTCTCACATTTTCCTGGTCGGATGTAGCATCATGATACCTCTAGATATATCCTCCTTCATACTATTAACCAATCATGATATGACGATACAGTCATTAACAAATCAATCTTCATAAGTAACATCCTTGGCATCCAGGGGATTAGTAATGAGATGAGACGTCTTTTGATGTGTACCAATAAATGTCTCAAATGTCAATGACTATAGAAGAAAGTTCTTACCATTGAGCTTGATGAACATCCTAGAGAGATTTTTTATCAACGTCTCACGAGAAGAAGCCATATGAGTAAGAAATACAGTCTAATTCGAACAAATAAACTAGGAAAACAAGGCCAAAAAAGTTGCTAACTTTGAGGAAAATACCAAAAATAGTTATAGAAACCAGTTCCTAAGGCAAAATTTGATTATCTAGGGCAAATAGAAGACACATAGACAACCTTAGATGCAAAAATATAAAGAAGGAAGAAAGAGAGTTTATATCATGATATAAGGACCAACAGTCAGGCTAATGGACCATCGAGTGCCACGGGAGGACCGAAGCTGACTACTAAGGGCTTGAAGATGCCCAGAAGGTGGTTAGAGTGAAAGAGAAGAGCCAACAAGTGGTTCGAGAAGAGCCAACAAGTGACAGCTGCAAAAGGGAATGACAGCAGACTGATCAGAAAAGACCCTAGTCGACGACAAGCTAATCGAAAACGACCTTGATTGCCAACGATTGAAGGTGGAAGGGAAGAGAACGACTAGAGTTGTGTATTCATGTACTCTGATACCATGTTAAATGTAACAGAACAATGAAAAATCTTATTTTTACACAATATGTGTTGCATATATATATAATTTACCCATTACACAGATATCCATACATTATATATCTATATAAGTGATAACAGATATCTATACATTATATATCCATATAAGAGATAACCATATATCTAAAGACATAAAACTAATACTAACAAGATGCATATCGTGGCTTACTTTAAAATGTTGTGGTTTTCAAGTTTCTAAAGAAACTTCTCAAAAACTTTTCAAGTCAAGCAGCACTTTGAGTTCACACCTCCAAATTCTCGGTGGTTAGAAAACAAAGTGCCAGCTACGTCGATTATATTCAGATACCAATTTGCAGAGCTTATATCAAACATCAGGCAGTACAAAACTATAGATTAAGAAAGAAACCGTGTTGCATTCCTCAGGTAGAAGATGATAAACAAGCCTCTCTCTAGTATTTACATCGTAACCCTTCAAATAATTATGGAGATACAAGGAACAAGAGAAATTCCCCAATAGCTGTGGAGCAACCTCGAGCATGATCTACAACTAATAATAGATATGAACCATTTTCCTCCAACTTTGCGTACTTAAGAGGGCCATGTTAAGCCAAGAACTAAGTTACTAGTCTCAGCATCTTCCAATCAAGTGAGATATGTTATTGTAGAAATCTTTCAATGAAATTCATATGCAAACCTTTCAACTGCTCTCTTGGAATGTCTGCGACCGGGACAAAGCAGCTGGATTTGCATGCAATACCGGTGTGGCATCTGATTGGTGGCCCTTGTGTTCAATCTTGGGTTCGAAAGCTTTAAAGATGCCACCTTTTGCACCAGTTTCACACCTATCAGGCTTAATACCAAGTGTGGCCCATATTGAACTCTTAGCAGCCTCATCTGGGTCATCAATTCTCAGTGTCTTGGGAACCCAGAGGGACCTCTCTGTTATCTCTGCCACTTGAGTATTCGCGTCTCTAGAGTGCTTTCCCAATTTTGGTGAATTATTGCCTGAACAAATCCTATTGCTCATGCAGGATAGTGGAGGTAGGACGTTGGATCCAACCCATGGCACCGTCCATGCACTACTTGCCCAGGTGGACATGCAACCCCAAAAAGATGCTGGAACAAAAGGTACCGGAATGGTTGGTCTACAAAAAGGAGCAGCAATCAATGGGGTCGGGTTCCATGGGATTGGATTGGGACTATTGCTCTCTTGTGCGTAAACCAGCCCAGGCATGCAGTGGCCAGCAGCCACAGGAGTACCATTGTTCCACATGGGATTCCAAGGGTAAGCCCATGGGGGAGCAGGATAATACTGCAGGGGATTACTGGACGTCAATCCATTACAAGAACCTGTCAAGCCATTTTGCACCACTTGTTCCGCTTTTTCAGGGTGTTCAATGTCAACACAATCTGATTCTTTCACCGAAGAACATGATGGTTCTCCACAAGCCACGGCGACCATCTCATCTCTTTTATGATCCCCTAGATGGAAGGCATTTGCGATGGACTCACATTGGGGTGCTTCTGTACCAAACTTGAGGATTGTACCATGTCCATTCAAAGATTCTGAAGGCATAGGAAGTTCAGAAAGGAGGATCTGGCCATGATTTGGATCAGGAATATCAGTGCAAGGAGATGGCATTCCATCTGATGGCATAGTCAATTGACGGTAATGGAAGGCTGAATGTTTATTTTTTCGTCTTCCAGCACCCACAGGGACATTTCTCATTGTACCCCCAGCAGTCCAATATCTTTGACAGTTTTTGCAAAAGTGTCTGGGTTGATTGACATTATAGTTGTTGTAGTAACAGAACTTGGTGTCCAGACTATTGCACCGAGGGCATGGCAAAATGTTATCTGGCTTGTTAATGATCTTCTCTTTTCCTGAGTCATCGGTTTCAATATGATTTTGCTCAGACTTGGGATTTGACGTTGCCATATCATCCAAGGTACCTGGTTGGTTGTCCTCAATGTGCCCATTACTCGTACCAGAAGTGGCATCTTTGTCACAGTGATCAAGCTCCTTAGGTGCATCATTTGCTGGGTACGCTTCATCATTTACTACACTTCTGTTCTCCTGAAACACATGGTTGCAGTTGTAAGAAACAACTTTCTGCGATTGTGAAAAGTTTGCTAGTGCAAAAGCATGAACCTTGTTTCTATTTAGCTTCATTCAACAGATATTACAAGTAAATTCTGAAGCTGGGCATCGTTTTCAGTTCTATAGTAAACAATTTTAAGAAATAGCTACCATTTATACTGCCTCAACTTAGTTTACTTCTAGCATCCCTTCATTTCATTTCACCCCGACAGTTCTGCTAACAAACCCATTTTTTGTCGACATTTTAATATTTGTATAAGCATCTAAATTCAACTTCAATTTCTCCTTTTTTGTCATCAAGAATCTTAATTCATGGTATCAAAGGCTGGCAACAGCCAGCTAATGCTGGAATGAGATCTTATTTCTAAAGTTTCACGTAACAAGCAAAAGACACTAGGAATAATTATTTGTTTCGTGCATTTAGCAAGAACATTAGATCAAGTAAGAGTTTGCTAAGCTCTTGAATTGTTCTCAAATCTATTTATTGCTTGTTTGCTAGAAAAGTCAGTTCTTTATTTAGGGCCAACAATATTAAAAAATGCAGATTGAAATGCCATCAACTTAGTTGTGGCCCAAGACGGATCTCTAAAAGTGATAATAGAATCAAGACATCCATAGAATCTTCATTGTTTGATGCTAAGACCTTTTATCCTGTGGATCCTACAAGGCCTGTAGAGTAGACATTCTTATCATCTGTGATGAGAAATGACAACAATCAGGCCAAGAGCCCAAATACCCAATCACCAACCCAAAAAGGGATCTACCATTACTGACTAAATGAGGGGCTCCTCTTGGATTGGATTAAATGGATCTGAGAACACAAAAGCCTGACACGGCTTAGGTTATCAGATTTCAAATGTTAATAGTATAGATCAAGGTGGATCGATATATGAAGGGCATCCCTAACAATCATAGACATCATCCTGTATTATCATTAACACTTAAAGTAAGACCAGTTGGTAGTCGTGAACTTTGTGTGATTAATTATATTTTACCTCCTAAGGTTCATCGACTTGTCATGATATAGAAACCAGTGAAAATGATACCCAATTAAAACATGTAAACACATGGGAGAGACATTCTGATAGGAATTAGTAGATAAGGAGGACCTAGTGATATTGAAGTCTACAGGATTAATTACACTGAAAATTTATATAAATTTAATGAGAAATTCTAAGGTACACCATGGTGTTACCTCACAAAATTGCATCTGTCTTACTAGCAGTTATAATAGTTTGCTTATAGTTGCAAATTCCACCATCCATATATTTGAATTAACGACTAAGATTGAAAGTTTTTGGTACGCACCAAAACCTATCTGCCCTTGTGAGTACCATAGACTCTCCATTATATATTTATGCTTATTCATCACATTTCACTACAGTTATTTATTGTTTCAACGAGACTTCCAACTATAGTTCCAACTACTAACTTTTTTTCCCCTAATTACCCCTTATATCTTCTCTCTGAGATAGTTGAAGTCCCTAAAAACTCTGATTCTTCAGGTTATCATACATAACCAGTTCAGATTGATATTGTTTCCATAATATTTCTGAGACGGAGCGCACATGCTAGGAAAAGTTACCATAACAAGAACCCCCTTTCTCTTAAAGATCGCAGGTTTGCACATGACAATATAAGTCCAAGAGATTCAGTGATAAATTGTCGGTTATTGAAACACCAATGAAAACTTCTAGTGTCCAGTTTTCCCTGACCTCCAACAGTACAGTAGAGGTAAAACAATCAGCATAGCAAGAGACATATACTAAGAACCCACGGTCCCAAGATTTCATTACTCGATCTTCTACTCTAAACACAGGGCAACAACACACAAAAAAATAAACTTGGCAAGTGGGAAAACTTATTCTGCTATTAATAGCCAACATCTATAAAAAGCACTCAAAACCCAATTCCAATTTTGAGAAGAAAAACACCAAACTTGGCACCACTATTTCCATTGAGAGAAAACAAGAAGAAAGCGCCATGTAGCTCACCAAACCACAACACACCAACAAAGCAAAACCCAGTTGTTTTCCGCAGAATACGAACGACGCAACCAAAAGAAGAAAAACCCAACTTTCTCCGGACAAGTAGCCAACCAAATAACCAAAAAAGGACGCACCTTCCGGTCCTCCCCGGCTTCCTCCGCCGTGCCATGATCGAGCCCGTCCTCCTCCGGCACCGCGATCGTCCTCCCGAAGAGCTTGATCGCCGGATCCTTCCCCGCCTCGGACATTTCGTCAGCGGTGGTCAATATCCGCCGTCCAATTCCGATCGCATGTCCTCCACGCCCAGAAAGCGAACAATAAGAAGAACGGAAAAGGGCAGAAGAAATAGCGATAAGCTGTCAGCCCCAAGTCCTAGTGAGCTTGACAAGTGGAGACTAGTGGGTCACCGGGAGATGCCGGTCACAAGGTGAGTGGTGGGGCCAGAGGAGACGATTTTAGGTGCCAACTGGATGGCCTAGTCAGCAATGGGAGGATCATCAGCCACAAGTTCCACGTGACTGCGGAAAGCGACGAGGGGAAGTTGAAGGAGGGGGATGGGATCATCGTGGCCTCAACTTAATTTTTTTTAAATTAAAAGATATTATATAATTTATCTAAATAAAAATATAATTCATCATATAAATGTCTCACTCATCAACATTAAACACTTAATAGAAGTCTTAAATCTTAATTCCATATTCTCGACATGCATCGACATATGACAAAGGAGGAGGAGCGATGGCTAGTGTCTAGCGACGAAGTACTCCATCCATCCATTGACATTCATGGAGGCATGATAACGAGTCTCTGCATTGTACTTCATTGGATCCACTCTATAGTCCATAGCCTGCAAACTGCAATGACGTCAAGTTCGAACCTATCGACTAGTGGGTTAGGACTACTCTCCTCTCTAGCTCTCTTCAAATCGTGGTCTAAATGGATTCTAGAATCAAGGTGGGTATTGTTTCTGCGCTTCAAACTAACTTTAACAAGATACCTACTTATTAGACAATGTCTCATTGTCACAGTGATTAGGAAAACTTTAAACTCGTTACAGGTCCCAGGTTCGAATCCTAAGACATGTATACCGTTAACAAAAAAAAACTTTAACAAGATACCGATCATGTTAAGGAAAAATATGGGGTAGTTCTATGGTTGAAAGTGGCCAAGTGGACAAGTGGGTTTGGTTTTTAATGAGAGAGATTATGATATGGCATTTGTAAGTCATCGAGAACTATAAGATGATGATCACTGTAAGTGGATTTAATTTAAATCAGCTATATATGATATTTTGATGATATAGTAAATGAGTTAAGTTTACAAGCATTGTTTGCTAAAAACTAAACAAAAATAATTTTGATACCATTAATATAATCTTGTTTATCTATTTCCTTCCTGTTACCTTTTTTATATGCCTTCCACATATTTTCAATAGTAGTTATGTAGTATAATTTCATAGTGTTGTAGTGTTTTTATTTTTTTTTTTATTTTTTTTTCTAGCAATTGTATTGTAGTATTGTGACAATTGATTCATCTTTGTCAAACGACAGATGAGATAATAATAAAATACTTTCAGTGCATGCGTCTGTATCAAGGAATTCTATAATTCAAATAATAATATTTTAATAATATTTAAATTTTATTATTTTATTATATTTATTTTGAAAGATTTATCATCTGTATAATTATGCCTTACCTTAAAAGAATCTTTGATCTACCATTGATCATTATGTGACAATATTGGTCTCACAGTCATTTGATATTGGTTGTGAAACTAATGAATTGAGCGATAGACAAACGTGATGGCAATGATCTATGATAATTGTTGTTTGTGGCTTTCGGATATGAGATTTCCAAGAAGTTTTTCATAATCAATCCTTAATAGAAGACGACTCTTATTTATAAAGGAGGTAAGATATCTCTTAATATCCCTCTGTCCTAACCACCTTCGAAATTTGAAAGAGAAATTTTCTCTTTCCATTATGTATGTGGTCTTCATTGACTACATTCTAACATCTCTCATTAGGTCATAAAGATTAAGCAATAAATTTTTACATACTCCCATTATTCACAGAATGTATGAGTTTCTCTCAATTTCCATTCTCACTATTTGTGAGAATGTATTCTATCTCAATTTTTCATGAAAATGTTCCTTAATTCTATCTCAATTTTGTGAAATCCCTTTTATCATTGAATCAGTAATCATGTCCGACATGAGAATATAATTCACCTTTATTTTCTCTTTCTGTATAATATCACGAATGTAGTGATATTGTGTCTCAATGTGTTTTCCTCTTAAATTATTAGTACTATTATTTATGAGACTAATTATTGCTTGATTATCACATTCCAAATGATTCATCTATCAAATTAAGAATCAAGTCATTCAAAAATCTCTTAATCCAAACAGTTTGTGTGGTGGCTATATTGCACACAATGTATTCCACTTCCTATGTATATTTAGCAACACAGTTTTGTTTCTTACTTTCCCATGAGACAACATCACCACTAAAGATGAACAAGTATCTAGATATAAGCTTTCCATCATTTTTATTAACTCCAAATTTATTTCTGAATAAATTAATACTTCTTGTATTTTCGCTTGGTATACTATTTTGTGTCACAATGTGCTCTTGATATATTTCATAATTCTCTTAACAATTTTCTAATGTGTTGGTCCATGATTACTTTGATATCTACTAACTAAACTCACTAAATATGCCAAGTCTAGTTTAGTACACATCATAGCATATATTAAACTTCCAACTGTTTGTGTATATAGCATTTTTAGAGGTTTCTGTCATTTTGTAAGACATTAGCTTTTATTCAATTTTTTCCCATACACATAAGGTGTAGATGCAATGGCACAATTTTGCATTTCAAATCTTTTTAATACTGAGTGTAAATACTTTTCTTAATTTACATTCAGCATTCTAAACTTCCAATCTCTAAAGAACTGTATTCCAAAGACATAATATACTTCTCTCATGTCATTCATCTCAAATTTCTCACTAAGTTCAATTTTTATTTTGTTCAACAATTCCATGTCATTTGTGGCAAGTAAAATATCATCTGTTTACAAAGACAATATCATAAAACTACTCCTACTTTGCATAACATATATACAATTGTCTAATTTGTTTGAGATAATTCCCATTTGGACAATCATATTGTAAAATTTGAAATGCCATTGTCCAAAAGACTACTTTAATTCATATATTAATTTGTTCAATTTACACACTTTTCCATCATATTCTTCCACCTGAAAACCCTTAAGATGACACATGTATATGTATTCCTGCAATTCTCTTTTAAAAAATGCAGTCTTAACATTCATTCAATGTAATTTCAAATCTAAATTTGCTACAATTACTAGTATAATTCTAATAGATGCAAACTTTACTACTAGAGAATATGTTTCCTAGAAGTCAATTCCTTTATTCTGTGTATAACCTTTAGCTACCAATCAAGCCTTGAATTTGTCAATTAACTCATCTATCCTTAATTTCTTCTTGAATACCCATTTGCATTCTATAGTCTTGCTTTCCTCACGCAAATCACATAATTCCCAAACATTTTTTTCTTTCGATGAAATCAATTTTATCATTCATAGCTTCAAGCTATAAATCTTTCTCATGTGATTTAATCACATCACTATATGTAATGGGTTCTATGTAATTTTCCTGATCTATATCTGTTAAGAAAATGATGGCTCATAAGAGTATAAATAGTGATTATTCATCCATGAAGGCTGAATTCTCATTCTTTTATTACTAGAAGCATTAGATGAGTTATTTACAGACTTATCAATATTTTCCATATTGGGTTGGTCATACTGATCATTCCTCACTATTTTCAGGGGTTTATTTGTATTTTCATGTTTGGTTGGTCCTTATTTTTTAGATCATTTCCTTAAATATCATTAAAATAATCATCTCTTATTACTGAAAATGATTCTCTTTATCTTGAGTATATTCTTCTTTTAGATTTTCTAGAAATGTAGCATTTTTATACTTAGTAATTCCTTTTTTTTAATGGAAAAACCGATATCCTCATGATTTATCACAATATCATATAAATCTACATTTTAATGTTTTAAAGTCTAATTTATCTCTGAGTTGACTTAGAATGAGCACATAGGCTATTGAATCCTATTTCCTTAGATGATTAATATTAGGTTTTTTCCATTTCACAACTCATAAAAGGGTTCCTGTGACAAATTTGATAATTCTATTCAAAGTGTAATTTATAATGAGTAATATTTCTCTTCAAAATTCCTTTGAAAGGAATGAATGTGATAGTATGCATCTAATAGAATTCATTAGAATTTTGTTTTTCCGTTCCACCATACTATTTTGTTGTAACATATATGATATAGTAATATGTCTCTTTATTCCATGTTTTTGACAATATAATTCAAATTCCTTTGAATTATATCTCCTATTTTTGTTAGATCTCAATATCTTAATGTTTTTTCCAAGTTGAGTTTAAGTTTCAAGATTATTTTGATAATTAACAGATTATTTTGCATGGCATTTAAGTTACAAGAGAAATTGAGTTTGAATTTTAATTATTTCCATTCCAGAGTAACAATTTAAATCATATTTACAACATAGTTTACCAAAAAATGTATGAATCTTGTTTAACTTAAGTGAAATAGAATCTCATTTGCAATGGAATTATCATTTTAAAGGAAATGGACAACATGTGCAAGAAATGAACCTTGAGAATTCAAATATGGACATCAACGGAATGCATGTCACAATATCATGTTTCTGTTCAGAACTTTCATGTATTGATTGCAAACATCTATGTCAATATTTGAGATATAAGGACATGTCTACAGATCATAAATGGTTGGGCATTTAACACGATACTTTTGTAAAAGTCTTTTTGTAGTTGTACGAAAAGTTGGGACTTAGAATCTAACGAAGTATTGTCAAGACACCAATGGATTTTATAAAAAAACAATTATATGATATATTTTAATTTTATAATTAATATCTAACTATAAGAAGATTTAAGGTGTCCATTGTCTTCTCTAAAAAACATGGGTAATACTGCATACACCGTTACAACTCATAATTTCTCATTAATGTTTAACTATTAGAGGTACAAAGACAATGACTAAGATAAAATAATAGTACGTGTTCATTCAAGTATATGTATATTTAGACACTTAATAATTAATTCATACTTTTTTACACCTAAATTTTAATTTAATTTACTAGGACACATTGAAAAGATGCAACATTTCTATATTCTTATTTACTTCTAGTCAATTCAAAGATGGATGCACCTAAAATAATGTCGATATTTGACAAAAAAATAGGTTTTTTAAAATATTTATTGGCACCTCTGTCTCAAGAAGAGGGATCGTGTTTGGTAAAAAATATTATTCTTGATTTTTGACAAAAATCAATTTTTAGTAGGCAATTGTTAAAAGCAGAATAGTTTATAGATTGTGTCATGTTAAAAAAAAAAATAGGGAGAGGAGGTGCTTTGCAAGATGGATGATTTTATACAATTGGGATTTGAGATTTATGTGATTCTAGACAAAATCTACATTCATGTTTATTAAAAATCTAAGTATTTTTTGACAATGTCTTATTGTCACAGCTAAAAAAAAAAATCTAAGTATTTTTTTATTATTAAAGGCATTAGAATCAACAAAAAAAGAAACTATAATCTTACTCTATCAAATACAACCGTGGATTCGCACTGAGTGAAGGTTGAAATACAATAATGAAATTTTGGTGGTGAAATAAAAAATAAAGTTTTCTGGTTCTCCCTTTTTTTTTAGTAGGTGTTATGATCTCTTTAGTTCATGTATCCTTGCAGATAAATATGAAGTGGACGCAGCAATAGTGGACAACCGGTTGCACCGGTCA
>JAMKQA010009782.1:0-22691 GCA_024699735.1 Posidonia australis | reverse complement strand
TTCTCGGGCGCATGGGGGTGCCTAACCCCTTCCCCATGCGTAACCAGAATCCTTATCCTTTCTCTGGCCCGCATTCATCTTGCATTATCCATTAGGCATGGATCACACATGCATCTTTGCATCTTGTTTGCTTTCTGCCTTTTTTATGTTTTCTTGGTTTTCCGCGTCTTTCCATTAAAAGACTAGGTAGCGACTCCTTTCCTTATCCTTTTTATCTTCCCTTTGGTGTTTCCGAGTCTTGTCACTTCCTCCGGATTCACCATTTTCGCCGTGACTGTATCGGACCTCCCAATGTGTTTCTGCACACCGGAGTAAGGTTTGGTGAACCGCGCCTAGGCGTTCCACTGGCATGGTCACACTACCATTGTGCAGGTAGTTGCTCAAAACCACCGAGAGTGAACCGAGTCATTGTCTGTGTACAAGCAAAGGCTGGGAACCACTGTGTGTGAACCGAGTCGCTACCAGAGCACTAGTAGTGGCTCGGAACAGCTGAGAGTGAACCAAGTCGCTAATGGTGTATAGGTTGTGGCTCGAAACTGCCGAGAGTGAACTGAGTTGCTGCTGGTATATAGGTAGTGGCTCAAAACCACCGAGAGTGAAACGTGTCGATGTTGGTGTACAGTTAGTGGCTCATAACTGCCGAGAGTGAACCGAGTCGCTTCCAAAGTGCAGGCAATGGCTCGGAACCACCATGAGTGAACCAAGTCGCATATGGTGTACCTGTAGTGGCTAAAAATCGCCGAGACCAAACCATGTCATTGCCGGTGTACAAGCAGTGGCTTAGAACCACCGAGAGTGAACCAAGTCATTGTTGGTGTACAGGCTGTGGCTCGAAACTATCGAGAGTCTACCAAGTCTCTAGTGAAGTACAGGCAACGGCTCAGAACTACCGAGAGTGAACTGAGTCGCAGATGGTATACAGGCTGTGGCTCGAAACCGCCGAGAGTGAACCAAGTCGGTGCTGATGTACAGGTAGTGGCTCAAAACCACCGAGAGTTAGCCGTATCATTGCTAGTGCACAGGTAATGACTTTGAACCAAGTTGTTGCTAGTGTACAGGTAGTGCATCGAAACCTCCAAAAGTAAACCAAGTCACTGCCAATGTATAGGCAACGACTTGGAAATGTCGATAGTGAACAGAGTTGTTGTCGGTGTATAGGCAGCAGCTAGGAACCGTCGAATGTGAAACGAGTCGCTGCTGGAGTACAGGCAGCGTCTCAAAACCACCGAGAGTGAGTTGAGTCGCTAATGGTGTACAGGTTGTGGCTCGAAACTACCGAAAGTGAACTGAGTCACTGCAGGTGAATAGGTAGTGGTTCGAAACCACCGAGAGTGAATCGAGTCACTGCCGATGTACAGACAACATCTCAGAACCATAGAGACTAAACCGAGTCACTGCTGGAGTACTGACAGCGACTTTGAAGCACCGAGAGTGAATTGTGTTGCTGTTGGTGTATAGTAGTGGCTTGGAACTGTCGAGAGTGAATCGAGTTGTTGCCAGTGTTCGGGCAACGATTCAGAACCTCCAAGAATGAACCAAGTCGCTGTTGGTGTATAGATAGTGGCTCGGAATTGCCTAGAGTGAACCGAGTCACCGCCAATGTACAGGCAACGGCTTGGAACCATCGAGAATGAATGAAGTCGCTGCCGATGTACATGTAGTGGCTTGGAATCGCTGAGAGTGAACCGAGTTGCTGACGATGTACTAGCAGTGGCTTGGAACGACTAAGGGGGAATTGTGTTGCTACCGGTGTGCAGGCAGTGGCTCGAAACAACCGAGAGTGAACCAAGTCACTACCGGTGTACAAGCAATGGTTGGGAACTGCCGGGTGTGAACCATGTTGCTATTGAAGCACAAGGAGTGGCTCGATACTGCTGAGAGTGAACCGAGTCGCTAATGGTGTACAATTTGTGGCTTGAAACTGCCGAGAGTGAACTGAGTTGCTGTTGGTATACAAGCAGTGGCGTAGAACCACCGTGAGCAAACCATGTCGCTACTGGTGTATAGGTAGTGGCACGGAACTGCCGAGCATGAGTTGAGTCGTTGTCATTGTATAGGCAATGCTCAGAACCTCTAAGAATGAACCAATTCGCTGTTAGAGTACAGGTAGTGGCTCAGAACCGCCTACAGTGAACCGAGTCGCTGCCAATGTATTGGCAACTGCTTGGAACCTTCGAGAATGAACCGAGTCACTATCGGAGCACAGGCAACGGCTCGAAACCACAAAGAGTAAACCGAGTCGCTGATGGTTTACAAGTAATGGCTCGAAACTGCCGAGAGTGAACTGAGTTGTTGTCAATGTACCGGTAGTGGCTCGAAACGATTGAGAATGAACCGAGTTGGTGCTAGTGTACAGGCAATGGCTCAGAATCGTCGAGAGCGAATAGAGTCGCTGTTGGTGAACAGGCAGCGGCTAGGATCCTTCGAGAGTGAACAGAGTCACTGCAGGTGTACAGCTAGCGGCTTGGAACGACGAAGAGTGAACCGAGTAGCTGCCGGTATATAGGTAGTGGCGCAGAACCACCGAGAGTGAACCATGTCGCTACTGGTATATAGGTAGTGGCATGGAACTGCCGAGAGTGAGTTGAGTCCTTGTCGGTGTATAGGCAATGCTAAAAACCACCAAGAATGAACCAAGTCGCTGCCAGAGTATAGGTAGTGGCTTAGAACCATCTAAAGTGAACCGAGTCGCTGCCAATGTACTAGCAATTGCTTGGAACAGTTGAGAATGAACTGAGTCACTACTAGAGCACAGGTAACGGCTCGATACCACAAAGAGTGAACCGAGTCACTGATGGTTTACATGCAATGGATCGAAACTACCGAGAGTGAACTAAGTCACCGCTGGTATACCAGTAGTGGCTCGAAACCACTTAGAATGAACTGAGTTGTTGCCGGTGTACAGGTAGTGGCTCAGAATTGTCAAGAGCGAATAGAGTCACTGTTGGTGAACAAGCAGTGGCTAGGAACCATCGAGAGTGAACAAAGTCGCTGCGGGTGTACAGCTAGCGGCTTGGAACGACCGAGAGTGAACTGAGCTGCTACTGGTATACAGGCAGTGGCGCAGAACCACCGAGAGTGAACCATGTCACTACTGGTGTATAGGTAGTGGCACGGAACTGCCGAGAGTGAGTTGAGTCGCTATCGGTGTATAGGCAACACTCAAAACCTACGAGAATGAACCAAGTCGCTGCTAGAGTACATGTAGTGGCTTAGAACCACCTAGAGTAAACCGACTCGCTGCCAATGTACTGGCAACTGCTTGGAATAGTTGAGAATGAAATGAGTCACTACCGGAGCACAGGAAACGGCTCGAAACCATAAAGAGTGAACCGAGTCGCTGATGGTTTATAGGCAATAGATCGAAACTACCGAGAGTGAATTGAGTTGCCGCTGGTGTACCAGTAGTGGCTCAGAACCAATGAGAATGAACCGAGTTGCTGTCGGTGTACACGCAGTGCCTTAGAATCATCGAGAGCGAATAGAGTCACTGCTGGTGAACAAGCACCATCTAGGAACCATCAGGAGTGAATAGAGTCGCTGCGGGTGTATAGCTAGCAGCTTGAAACGACCGAGAGTGAACCGAGTCGTTGCTGGAGTAGAGGCAATGGCTCGGAACCACCGAGAGTTAACCGAGTCGTTGATGGTGTACAGGCAATGGCTCGAAACTGGCAAGAGTGAACCGAGTCACTGCTAGTGTACAATAGTGTCTTACAACCACCGAGAGTGAACCGTGTCATTGTTGGTGTACAGGCAACGATCGAAACCTCCGAGATTGAACCAAGTTGTTGCCGGTGTACAAGTGTGCCCATGCCAACCCAAGGAGATCCTGGCGTGGAGCCGCGTTAGAGGGAAGGAGATCACAGCCATACTAAGATGGCGAAGGTGCAAGGAAAGATATAAGAAAAAAGAAAAGAGGAGTCGCCACCTAGTCTTTTAAGGGAAAGACGAGGAAAACCACAAAAAGATTGGATGCATGAGGTGCAGATGTCAAAGCTGGATGTCTGCTAACCAGAGGATGTGTAAGGATTCCTATTACGCACGAGGAAGGTGTTAGTTACCCTTGTACGCCCGAGAAACTCAGTCTTTCTAGTCTAATTGCTTGCTGAAAGCTAGATGGATGTTTGCTAAACCTGATGTTTGCTAATATGTATGCCATGACACTGGATGGATGTGCAAGCCAGTGTGAGAAAACTGCGAAGAAATCCACATGAATTGACAAAATGGCAAAAAATCACATGAAATGACAAGGTTTTGTTATAGAACGCTTCTAAAAAACATAATGATATCAAAAAGATGACAAGCCAAGTCAACCCGAGTACTCGAAATCATGAAGAAGTCGTGAAAATCAAAAAGGGGAAAATAATCCGTGGTAGGGACAAATGTCGGCCTTCAGGCCTGTTAATATATGCCCTTGGGCGATGAAATCCAAATCAAATAAAAAATCTGAAATGTAGGATTAAAACAAATCAAATCAGATATCGGATAAGAAACTCTGAAGACAAAGTGAATCGGAATCATGGAGAAAGGTACGAAAATCAAAAAGGGAAAAATAATCCGTAGTGGGGACAATGTCGATCCTCAGGCCTGTTAATGTACGGCCTCGGGCGATGAAATCCAAATCAAATCAAAAATCTGAAATGTAGAATTAAAGCCAATCAAATCGGATAATAGATAAGAGACCCTAAGGACAAAGTAAAGAAAGAAATCCATGAAGGAAAGGCATCGGATGTCGGCTCGCCAAATGGGGATAAATACGAAGAAAAAGGATAAAAAACATGAGGACGAGTGCCAAAATGCACAAAAACTCTATAGAATAGCTTAGACATGGGCTATGCAAGACTAAATGCAAAGATCGAGATGCATGCTCATGAATTAGGGTCACAGGGGCAATTTCGTCATTTTCCCTAGCTAGAGGTGACAAGTGCTTGCATGGGAGTGATGCATGGCCTAAGTTATGTCAAAATGTATGCTAAATGTCTGGATAATTTCACTTGCAAAAAACAGGGAGAAGAAAAATCACCAAAAGGATGTAAACGTAATAAATGACAAACATAGGGACTAAAATGCATAATTCGCAAAAAGACCGAGAAGCTGGATGAAAAATAGGTTCATGACCCTTATTCTAACATGCAAATGATGGGTCCAATGTCAATGTGGCACAAAGATGTAAAAATCACACTTGGATAATTTCCTGAAAAGTCACGGTCTAAAGTGCAAAATTTACACATCGGTGCAAATGTGGCCAAAATGTGAAGCTAAAGATCAAATCCTAGTGAAAACATGATTTTAAATTAGAATCTGTGATCAAATGCACAATAAGAGTGGAAAATAGCCCAAAATATGATAGAAAACATTTAAAAACCCTAAATGATGGATTTAGAAATAATTTAAGGGTCAAAATGTAAATTTCATGTTCAAAAGTACTCTAAAGTGAATCTAGAGACTTTTTTGCAAAATTCCAGGGTCTGATTATGACAAAAATGAGGCATTTATGTTGGTCAGAGCAATTATGAAGAAATCTGAGGTTTAAAATGCAAAATTTATAGTGAAAAACTCATTTTCTTAAGTTCTGAGGGTTAAATGCAAATTTTCAGGACCAAACTGTAAGGAAAATTCAATTTTCATGAAGAATAGTGTAATTTTTCAACAATTCAAGGCTCAGACTGCAAAATTCATAGAGAACACTCATTTAGAAAACATTCAGGGGCTTAAATGTAAATTTTCATGATTTAAATGTGATAAAAATATGCATCAATTTGTTAAGAATTAAAAGATGAACTCTTTAGGTGGCAAAGTGCAAAATTCATAGGCAAAAAAAGAAATAAAGATTATTTTAAAACATTAGGGATAAAATGGAAATCTCTGGACCCACATGTGATAAAAAAAAGACTGAAATGTAATAAAACAAGGACTGAATTGCAAAAATCAAAAACTAACAAGAATGGGCCATAAAAGGCCAATTCGATGATCGCCGGAGATCGCCGACGATCTTCTCCAACGACTTCCTGGAGGCTCTCCAGGGGTTGAAAAGGGGCAGGAAGGCCGGAGGAGCATCATGGTGGCACAGCGGTGCTCCAGGGAGCACCGGCGGGGCCTGGGGTAGCCTGGAAGGCTCCCCCCACCTCCTGCTTCGGCGAGGGGCTTTGCGGCGGTGGCTGGGGTGTTGCAGGGGCTCTAGCAGCGGCAGAGCAGCGTGGGAGGCTTCGACGTGTGGTAGGGAGTCCTCCGGAGGCCTTGGCTTGGAGCAGGAGGCGTCGGAGCGGCATGGGGCACCTCGATGGCGTGCGGCGGTGACTGCGGTGGCGGTGACGGCGGTATAGGCACGCGGGCTTCTTCTAGGGTAGAGGGAGGAACGAAGAGGAGGAGAGGAAAGAGAAGAGGAGGGGAGGAAGGGTGGAAGGCCCCTTGGGTTGCCGGAATTATTTTTCTAACGTTTTGAATTGAATTCTTAAATAAAATAGTGTTCGGCTTATTGGGCTTGGGTTTTGGGCTTTTTTTTTGGATTTTTGTTTTGATTTTATTTTTGGAATTTATTGGACTTTTTAAGAATTTTAATTTTAAGATTTTAATGGGGTTTCATGGGTTTAATTTAATTCCTTAATTTTGTGATTTAAGGTTTAATTAAGGTTTTAATTGGTTTAGGTTTGATTTTTATTTTGGGTTTAGAATTTTTATGGATTTCAGGATTTTAATTTTAAGGTTTTAATTAAAATTTTGTGAACTAAATGTGATTATCAACTTTGGATTTAGGGTTTTATTTAAGTGATTTGAAATTAGGGTTTTGTGTTTTAATTAGGGTTTATTTAGGGATTTTTGGATTAATTAGGGTTTATGGATTTATTAATTAGGATTTTTATGTTTATTTAGGGTTTTTGTGTTTATTTAGGGTTTTTGGATTAATTAGGGTTTTGGATTTTTATTAATTAGGATTTTCAGTGGATTTTAACTTTAATTAGGTTTTTTACTTATTTATTTGGATTTGTAAGTGATTTAATTTGAATTAAGCTTGAACTAGGGTTTTTGTCTTATTTAACGGATTTTAAATTGGTTTAATTTCTTTTCATTTGATTAGGGTTTTGAATTTGATTAATTAGGGTTTTTATTGGATTTTAAGTGGGTTTGAGTGGGTTTTATTTGAATTTTTAGGTGGATGTTAATTGGATTATGTGGGTTCTAGGGTTTTATTGGATTTTAAGTTTAATTGGGTCAAGTGGGCTAGTGTGGGCCTGATTGGAATTGTGTGGGATAGGATTTTGGTGGTTGCGACCAGAGCATCATCCGGATGAGCCTGCTGCCAAATGACCTCAAATTTAGGGTGTCTACAACAGGCAGTGGCTGGGAACCGCCTAGAGTAAACCTAGTCACTGCCAATGTATAGGCTATGGCTTGGAACCGTCGAGAATGAACCGAGTCGCTGCCGATGTACAGGCAGTGGCTCGGAACCACTAAGAGTGAATCGAGAAGCTACCGGGGTACAGGTAGTGGCTAGGAACTACTGAGTGAGAACCGAGTCGCTGTTGGAGAAAAAGGTAGCACCTCAGAACCGCCATGAGTGAACCCAGTCGCTAATGGTGTACATATTGTGGCTAGAAACTGCTGAGGGTGAATCGAGTCATTGCTAGTGTACAAGCAGTGGCTCAAAACCACTGAGAGTGAACTGTGTGGCTGCTCGTGGACAGGTTGTGGCTCGGAATTGTCGAGAGTGAACCGAGTCACTACAGGTGTATAGGCAACGGCTTGGAACCTCCATGAATGAACCGAGTCGCTGTCAGTGTACAAGCAGTGGCTCGGAACTACCTAGTGTGAACCGAGTCGCTGCCAATGTATTGGCATCGGCTTGGGACCATCAAGAATGAACCATGTTGCTGCTAGTGTATAGCCAACAACTTGGAATTGCTGAGAGTGAACCGAGTCGCTACAGCGCACAAGCAGCGGCTTGGAACCATCGAAAGTGAACTGAGTCGCTGCCGGAGTAAATGTAGTGGCTTGGAATCGCCGAGAGTGAACCGAGTCACTGCTGGTGTACAGGCAATTGTTCGGAACCACCGAGAGTGAACCGAGTCACTACCGATGTACAAACAATAGCTCAAAACCGTACAGACTTAACCGAGTCACTGCCGGAGTACTAACAGTAGCTTAGAACCACTGAGAGTGAACTGTGTCGCCACTAGTGTATAGGTAGTGGCTTGGAACTACCAAGAGTGAACCGTGTCACCGCTGGTTTATAGGTAGTGGCTCGAAGCTACCGAGAATGAACCAAGTCGCTACTGGTGTACAAGCAGCAGCTCGAAAGCACTAAGAGTGAACCGAGTCACTGTAGTGCACAGGCAGTGGCTTGGAAACGTTGACAGTGAACCGAGTCGCTGCCGGTGTACTTGTAGTGGCTTGGAATCGCCAAGAGTAAACTGAGTTACAATCGGTGTACAAGTAGTGGCTCGGAACTGCCAAGAGTAAGCCGAGTTGCTGCCAGTGTACAGGTAGTGGCTCGAAACCACCGAGATTGATCCGCGTCGCTGTCGGTGTACAAGTAGCGGCTAGGAACCATCGAGTGTGAACCGATTCACTACTAGAGTACTAGCAGCGGCTCGGAACCACCGCGTGTGAGCCGAGTTGCTAAAGGTGTACAGGTTGTGCTCGAAACCGCCGAGAGTGAATCGAGTCACTGCTAGTGTACAAGTAGTGGCTTGGAACTACCGAGAGTCAACCGAGTCACTACCAATGTACAAACAATAGCTCGAAACTGCAAAGACTGAACCGAGTCACTACCGATGTACAAACAACAGCTCGAAACTGCAAAGACTGAATCGAGTCACTGCTGGAGTACTGGTAGCGGCTCAGAACCATCGAGATTTAACTGTATCGTTGCTGGTGTATAGGTAGTAGCTCAGAATAGCCGAGAGTGAACCAAGTTGCTGCCGGTGTACAGGCAATAGTTCGGAACCTTCGAGAATGAACCGAGTCACTGCTAGTGTACAAGTAGTGGCTCAGAATCACCTAGAGTGAACCGAGTCACTCCCAATGTACAGGCAACGGCTTGGAACCGTCGAGAATAAATCGAGTCACAGTCAAAGTACATGCAATGGCTCGGAACCACAGAGAGTGAACCAAGTCACTGATGGTGTACAACCAATGGCTCGAAACTACCGAGAGTGAACCGACTCGGACCGGTGTACAGGTAGTGGCTCAGATCCACCGAGAATGAACCGAGTTGTTGCTGGTGTACAGGCAGTGGCTCAGAATCGTCGAGAGTGAATCGTGTCACTGTCGGTGAATAGGCAACGGCTCAGAACCATCGAGAGTGAATCGAGTCAATGCTGGTGTACTAGCAGTGGCTCAAAACTGTCGAGAGTGAACCGAGATGCCATTGAAATGCCAACAATGGCTCGGAACCACCGAGAATGAACAAAGTCACTGACGGTGTACAGGCAGTGACTCGAAACAGCCAAGAGTGATCCAAGTCGCTGTCGGTGTCTAGGCAGTGGCTTAAAACCACCGAGTGTGAACTTTGTCATTTCTGGTGTACAAGCAACGGCTTGGAACCTCCGAGAATGAATCGAGTTGTTGCCGGTGTAAAGGGAGTGGCTCGGAACCTCCAAGAGTAAACCGAGTCGTGCCAATGTACATGTAACTGCTTGGAACCATCGAGAAAGAACCAAGTCACTGCCGTTGTACGGGCAACGACTCAGAATCACCGAGAGTTAACTTAGTCGTTGATGGTGTACAGGCAAAGGCTCGAAACCACTGAGAGTGAACCGAGTCGCTACCGATGTACAAGTAGTGGCTTAGAACAACCGAGAGTGAACCATGTCGTTGTTGGTTTACAGGCAACGACTTCGAACCTCCGAGATTGGACTAAGTTGTTGTCGGTGTACAGGTAGTGGCTCGAGACTGCCTAGAGTAAACCGAGTCACTGCCAATGTACAGGCAACGGCTTGGAACTGTCGAGAATGAACCGAGTCACTGCAGGTGTACATGTAGTGGCTCGGAACCACCGAGAGTGAACCAAGAAGCTTCCGGGGTACTAGTAGTGGCTAGGAACCGCCGAGTGTGAACCGAGTTGCTGTCAGAGAATAAGCAGCGCCTCGGTATCGCCGAGAGTGAACTGAGTCGCTAATGTTGTACAGGTTGTGGCTAGAAATTGCCAAGAGTGAACCGAGTCACTGTTGATGTACAACCAACGGCTTGGAACCATCGAGAATGAACCAAGTCGATGTCAGTGTACATGCAGTGGCTCGGAATTGTTTAGAGTAGACTGAGTCACTGTTGATGTACTGCCAGCGGCTCCAAACAACCAAGAGGGAACCGTGTCACTACCAATGTGCAAGCAGTGGCTAGAAACCACCGAGAGTGAACCGAGCCGTTGTCGGTGTACAAGCAAAGGATGGGAACCACCGTGTGTGAACCGAGTCATTGCCGTAGCACTAGAAGCAGCTTGGAACCGTCGAGTGTGAACTGAGTCGCTAATGGTGTACAGGTTGTGGCTCAAAACAGCCGAGAGTGAACTGAGTCGTCGTCGGTATACAGGCAATGGCTAAGAACCACCGAGAGTGAAACGTGTCGATGCTGGTGTACAAGTAGTGGCTCAAAACTGCCAAGAGTGAACTGAGTTGCTTCCAAAGTACAGACAACGGCTCGAAACCACCAAGAGTGAACCAAGTCGCATATGGTGTACAAGCAGTGGCTCGAAACCGTCGAGACCGAACCATGTCACTGCCGGTGTACAAGCAGTGGCTTAGAACTAATGAGAGTGAACCGAGTCGCTTTCGGACTACCAGCAATGGCTCGGAACCACCGAGAGTGAACCGAGTCTCATATGTTGTATAGGCAATGGCTCAAAACCGCCGTGACCAAACCATGTCTTTGCTAGTGTACAAGTAGTGGCTTAGAACCACCGAGAGTGAACCGAGTCATTGTTGGTGTACAGGCTGTGGCTCGGAACTGCCGAGAGTCTGCCAAGTCTCTAGTGAATATAGGCAATGGCTCAGAACTACCGAGAGTGAACCGAGTCGCAGATGGTGTACAGGTAGTATCTCGAAACCGTCGAGAGTGAACCAAGTCACTATCGTTGTACAAGTAGTGGCTCGAAACCACTAAGAGTGAACTGTATCGTTGCTGGTGCATAGGCAATGGCTTTGAACCTCCGAAATTTAACCGAGTTGTTGCTAGTGTACAGGTAGTGGCTCGAAACCTCCAAAAGTAAACCGAGTCGTGGCCAATGTACAGGCAACGGCTTGGAACTGTCGAGAATGAAGCGAGCCACTACTGGTGTATTGGTAGTGGCTCGGAACCACCGAGAGTGAACCGAGTCGCTGCTGGTGTATAGGCAGCGGCTAGGAACCGCCGAATGTTAACCGAGTCGCTGTCGGAGTACAGGTAGCATCTCAAAACCACCGAGATAGAGTCAAGTCGCTAATGGTGTATAGGTTATGGCTCGAAACTGTCGAGAGTGAACCAAGTCGCTGCAGGTGAACAGGTAGTTGCTCAAAACCACCGAAAGTGAACCGAGTCACTGCCGATGTACAGACAGCATCTCGGAACCCTAGAGACTGAACCAAGTCACTGCCAGAGTACTAGAAGAGACTCTGAACCACCGAGAGTGAACCATGTCGCTGCTGGTGTATAGATAGTGGCATGGAATTGTCAAGAGTGAACTGAGTTGCTGCTGACGTACGAGCAACGATTCAGAACCTCCGAGAATGAACCAAGTCGCTGTCGGTGTATAGGTAGTGGCTCGGAATTGCGTAGAGTGAACCGAGTCACTGCCAATGTATAGGCAACGACTTGGAGCTGTCGAGAATGAACCAAGTCGCTGCTGGTGTACATGCAGTGGCTTGGAATCATTGAGAGTGAACCGAGTCGCTAACGGTGTACTAGCAGCAGCTTGGAACGACCAAGAGGGAATTGTGTTGCTGCCGGTGTGCAGGAAGTGGCTCGAAACCACCGAGAGTGAACCAAGTCACTACCAGTGTACAAGCAAAGGCTGGGAACCACCGGATGTGAACCAAGTTGCTAATGGTGTATAGGTTGTGGCTTGAAACTGCTGAGAGTGAACCGAGTTGCTGCTGGTATATAGGCAGTGGTGTAGAACCACAGAGAGTGAACCATGTCGCTACTAGTGTATAGGTAGTGGCTCGAAAATGCCGAGAGTGAGTTGAGTCGCTGTTGGTGTACAGGCAACGCTCAGAACCTCCAAGAATGAAGTCGCTGTGAGAGTACCGGTAGAGGCTCGGAACCGCCTAGAGTGAACCGAGTCGCTGCCAATGTACAGGCAACAGCTTGGATCCTTCGAGAATGAACCGAGTCACTACTGGAGCACAGGCAACGGCTCGAAACTATAAAGAGTGAACCTAGTCGTTGATGGTTTATAGGCAATGGCTCGAAACTGCCGAGAGTGAACTGAGTCGCCGCCTGTGTACCGGTAGTGACTCGGAACCACCGAGAATGAATCGAGTTGCTGTAGTGTACAGGCAGTGGCTTAGAATCGTAAAGAGCGAATAGAGTCACTGTAGGTGAACAGACAGTGGCTTGGAACCATCGGGAGTGAACAGAGTCGCTGCGGGTTTACAGCCAGCGACTCGGAACGACCGAGAGTGAACCGAGTTGCTGTCGGAGTACAGGCAATGGCTCGAAACCACTAAGAGTTAACCAAGTCGTTGATGGTGTACGAAAATGGCTCAAAACCACCGAGAGTGAACCGAGTCGCTACCGATGTACAGGCAATGGATTACAACCACCGAGAGTGAACCGTGTCGTTGTTGGTGTATAGGCAATGGCTCGGAGCCTTCGAGATTGAACCAAGTTGTTGCCAGTGTACAAGCAGAGGCTTGGAATCGCATAGAGTAAACCTAGTCACTGCCAATGTACAAGCAACGGCTTGGAACCATCGAGAATGAACCGAGTTGCTGTTTGTGTACATGCAGTGGCTCGGAACCACCGAGAGTGAATCATGAAGCTGCCGGGGTACATGTAGTGGCTAGGAACCGCCAAGTGTGAACCGAGACGCTGTCGGAGAACAGGCAGCACCTTGGAACCGCCGTGAGTGAACCTAGTCACTAATGGTGTAAAGGTTGTGGCTAGAAACTACCAAGAGTGAACTGAGTCACTGCTGGTGTACAAGCGGTGGCTCAGAATCACTGAGAGTGAACCGTGTTGCTACTAGTGTACAGGTAGTGGCTAGAAATTGCCGAGAGTGAATCGAGTCACTACAGGTGTACAAGCAACAACTTGGTACCTTTGAGAATGAACCGAGTCACTGCCAATGTACAAGCATCGGCTTGGAACCGTCGAGAATGAACCAAATCGCTGCCAGTGTACAGGCAACGACTAGGAACCGCTGAGAGTGAACCGAGTTGCTGTAGCGCACAAGAAGTAGCTCGAAATCATCGAAAGTGAACCAAGTCGCTGCTGGTGTAAATGTAGTGGCTCGGAATCGCCGAGAGTGAACCGAGTCACTGCTGGTGTACAGGCAGTGGCTCGAAACCACCAAGAGTGAACTGAGTTACTGCCGATGTACAAACAATAGCTCGAAACAGCAGAGACTTAACCTAGTCACTGCCGGAGTACTGGCAGCAGCTTAGAACCACCGAGAGTGAACCGTGTCACTGCTGGTGTATAGGAAGTGGCTCGGAACTACCGAGAGTGAACCATGTCACTGCTGGTGTATAGGTAGTAGCTCGGAGCTGTCGAGAATGAACCATGTCGCTGTCGATGTACAAGCAGTGACTCGAAACCACTGAGAGTAAACTAAGTTGCTGTAGTGCACAGGCAGCGGCCTGGAATCGCCGAGAGTGAACCGAGTTGTAGTCGGTGTACAGGCAGCAGCCCGAAACCGTTGAGAGTAAGCCGAGTCACCACCAGTGCACGGGTAGTGGCTCGGAACCACCGAGATTGAACCGAGTCACTACCGGTGTACAGGCAGCGGCTGGGAACCACCAAGAGCGAGCCGAGTTGCTAATAGTGTACTGGTTGTGGCTCGAAACTGCCGAGAGTGAACCAAGTCACTGTTGGTGTGCAAGTAGTGGCTCAAAACCATCAAGAGTGAACTGAGTCACTACCATTGTAGAGACAGCAGCTTAGAACTGCAAAAACTGAACTAAGTCACTATCGAAGTAATGGTAGTGGCTCAGAACCACCGAGAGTGAACGGTATCGCTGCTTGTGTATAGGTAGTAGCTTAAAATAGCCGAGGGTGAACTGTGTCACTGTCGGTGTATAGGCAACAGTTTGGAACCTCCGAGAATGAACTGAGTCGCTACTAGTGTATAGGTAGTGGCTCAGAATCGCCTAGAGTGAACTGAGTAACTACCAATGTACAGGCAACGGCTTCGAAGCGTTAGAATGAACCGAGTCATGGTTGAAGTACAGGCAATAGCTCGAAACCATAGAGAGTGAACCAAGTCACTGATGGTGTACAGGCAATGGCTCGAAACCGCCGAGAGTGAACCGAGTCACCGCCGCTGTACTGGTAGTGGCTCAGATCTGCCAAGAATGAACCAAGTCGTTGTCGGTGTATAGGCCATGGCTCAGAATCGTCAAGAGTGAATCGTGTCAATACCGGTGAATAGGCAGCGGCTCGGAACCATCAAGAGTGAACCGAGTCGTTGCCAGTGTACTGGCAGCGGCTCGGAAATGCCGAGAGTGAATTGAGATGCCACTGGAGTGTAGGCAACGGCTCGAAACTATCGAGAGTGAACCGAGTCGCTAATGGTGTACTGACAGTGGCTCGAAACTGTCGAGAGTGAACCAAGTCACTGTCGGTGTACAGGTAGTGGCTCAGAACCACCGAGAGTGAACTGTGTCGTTGCTGGTGTACAGGCAACGACTTGGAACCTCCGAGATTGAATCGAGCAGTTGCCGCTGTACAGGCGGTGGCTCAGAACTACCAAGAGTAAACCGAGTCGCGCCAATGTACAGGCAATGGCTTGGAACCGTCGAGAATGAACCGAGTCGCTATCGTTGTATAAGTAGGGGCTCGGAAACATCGAGAGTGAACCGAGTCATTGGCAGTGTACAGGCAGCAGCTAGGAACAGTAGAGTGTGAACCGAATCGGTGTCAGAGTATAGGCAGTGCCTCAGAACCGTCGAGAGTGTACCGAGTCACTATTGGTGTACAGGTTGTGGCTCGAAACTGGCTAGAATGAACTGAGTTGCTGCCGGTGTACATACAATGTCTCAGAACTATCGTGAGTGAACTGTGTTGCTTTTGGTGTATAGGTAGTGGCTTGAAATAATCGAGAGTGAACCGAGACGCTGCCGGTGTACAGGCAACAGCTCGGAACCTCCGAGAATGAACCGAGTCTTTGTCGGTGCACAGGCTATGGCTCGGAACCGTAGAGAGTGAATTGAGTCGCTGTAGTGCACAAATAGCAGCTCGGAACTGCCTAGAGTGAACCGAGTCACTACTGGTGTACAGGTAGTGGCTCGGAACCGCCGATAGTGAATTGAGTCACTGCTGGTGTACAGGCAGTGGCTTAGAACCACTGAGAGTGAACCGAGTCACTGTTGGTGTACAAGCAGCTGCTAGGAACTGCCTAGTGTGAACCGAGTCGCCACCGGAGTACAAGTAGCTGCTTAGAACCACCAAGAGTGAGCAGCGTCAGAAATAGTGTACATGCTGTGGCTTGAATCCACCAAGAGTGAACCGAGTCACAACCGATGTAAAGACAGCAGCTCGAAACCGTAGAGACTGAACTGAGCCACTGCTAGTGTACTGGCAGCGGCTCAGAACCACCGAGAGTGAACCGTGTCACTACAAATGCATAGGTAGTGGCTTGAAACTGCCAAGAGTGAACTGAGTCGCTACCAGTGTACAAGCAACAGCTCGGAAGCTCCAAGAATAAACCGAGTCGTGGCTAGTGTATATGCAGTGGCTCGGAATCACTTAGAGTGAATTGAGTCACTGAGAATGTACAGGCAATGGCTTCAAACCGTCAAGAGTGAACTTTGTCGCTGCTGGTGTACAGGCGGTGGCTTAGAACCGCCAAGAGTGAATCGAGTCACTGTAGTGTAAAGGCAGTGGCTCGGAACCACAGAGAATGAACCGAGTCGCTGCCATTGTTCATACAGTGGCTCGGAATCACTAAGAGTGAACTGAGTCGTTGCCAGTGTGCAGGCAGTGGCTCAAAACCACCGAGAGTAAACCGAGTTGCTGCCAGTGTACAAGCAGAAGCTTGGTACATCAGTGTGTGAACCAAGTCGCTGCAGGAGCACAGACAGCGGCTTGGAACTCCTGAGAGTGAATTGAGTCGCTAATGATGTACAGGTTGTGGCTCGAAACAATCGAGAGTGAACCGAGTCGCTGTCGGTAAATAGGCAGTGTCTCAGAACCACCGAGAGTGAACCGTGTCGCTGCTGGTGTACAGGTAGTGGCTTGAAACTACCGAGAGTAAACTGAGTCGCTGCTAGTGTATTAGCTACGCTCGGAACCTCCGAGAATGAATCGAGTCGGTGCCGATGTACTAGCAGTGGCTCAGTACTACCTAGAGTGAACCGAGTCATTGCCAATGTACAGGTAAGGGCTTGGAACCATCAAGAATGAACCAAGTCGTTGCTAGAGTACATGCAACGGCTCGGAACCAAAAAGAGTGAATCGAGTCGCTGATGGTGTACTGGCAATGTCTTGAAACCGCCGAGAGTGAACCTAGTTGTCGTCGGTGTACAAGTAGTGGCTAGGATCCACCAAGAATGAAACAAGTCACTGCCGGCGTACAAGTTGTGGCTCGGAATCGCTGAGAGTGAATCGTGTCACTACCGATGAACAGGCAGTAGCTCGGAACCGTCTAGAGTAAACCGAGTCATTGTCGGTGTACAGGCAGTGGTTCGGAACTGTCGAGAGTGAACCGAGTCTCTTCCGGAGTACAGACAACTGCTCGAAACCACCAAGAGTGAACCAAGTCGCAGATGGTGTACAAGCAGTGGCACGAAACTACTAAAATTGAACAAAGTCGCGTTGATGTACAGGCAGTGGCTCAGAACCACTGATAGTGAACCGTGTCGTTGCTAGTGTACAGGCAACGGCTTGGAACCTCCGTGATTGAACCAAGTTGTTGTTGGTGTACAGGCAGTGGCTCGGAACCTCCAAAAGTAAACTGAGTCGCTGCCGAAGTACTGGCAATGACTTGCAACCGTCAAGAATGAATCGAGTTGCTACCGGTGTACATACAGTGGCTCGGAACCACCGAGAGTGAACCGAGTCACTACCGATGTACAAGCAGCGGCTAGGAACCATCGAGTGTGAACAGAGTCGCTACCAGAGTACAGGTAGTGCCTCGACACCATCGAGAGTGAACTGAGTCGTTGTTGGTGTTCAGGCAACGGCTCAGAACCATCGAGAATGAACCGAGTCACTGTCGGTGTACAAGCAGTGGCTCAGAACCACCTAAAGTGAACTGAGTCACTGCCAATGTATAGGCAACGGCTTGGAAACGTCGAGAATGAACCGAGTTGATGCCGATGTACACGCAGTGGCTCGAAATTGCCAAGAGTGAATCGAGTTGCAGCAGTGCACAGGCAACGGTGCGGAATTGTCGAGAGTGAACCGAGTCGCTACGGTGTACTGGCAGTGGCTCGGAACCATCGAGAGTGAACCGAGTCACTACGGTGTACAGGCAGTAGCTAAGAACCACCGAGTGTAAACCGAGTCACTACCAGAGTACATGTAGCGGCTTGAAACCACAGCGAGTGAGCCAAATCACTACCGGTGTACAGGTAGTGGCTCAGAACCACCGAGAGTGAATTGTGTCACTGCTGGTGTACAGGTAGTGGCTCCGAACTGCCAAGAGTGAATCGAGTCGCTGCCAGTGCACATGCAACAGCTCAAAACCTCCGAATATGAATCGAGTTGCTGTTGGTGTACAGGCAGTGGCATGGAACATCCTAGAGTGAACCGAATCGCTGCCAATGTACAGCCAACGGCTTGGAATCGTCGAGAATGAACCGAGTCATTGTCGATGTACAAGTAGTGGTTTGGAACTACCTAGAGTGAACTGAGTCACTGCCAATGTACAGGCAATGGCTCGGAATCGTCGAGAATGAATCGAGTCACTGTCGGTGTACAGGCAGCGGCTCAAAATTACCGAGAATGAACCGAGTCGCTGTCAATGTTTAGGCAACGGCTCGGAACCGTCGAGAATGAATCGAGTCACTGTCGATGTACAAGCAGCGGCTCGGAATCGCCGAGAGTGAACCAAGTCGCTGTTGGAGTTCAAGCAATGGCTCGGTACAACCGAGAGTGAACCAAGTCACTGCCAATGTACGGGCAACGGCTTGGAATCGTCGAGAATGAATTGAGTTGCTATCGGTTTACAAGAAGCGGCTCTGAACCGCCTAGAGTGAACCGAGTCATTGTAGTTCACAAGTAGCGGCTCGGAACCGTTGAGAGTGAACTAGTCGCTGCCAGTGTACCAGCAGTGGCTCAGAACAGTCGTCAGTGAACCGAGTCGCTGCTGGTGCACAAGTAGTGGCTCAGAACCACCTAGAGTGAATCGAGTCGCTGTCGGTGTAGAGGCAACAACTATGAACAGCCGTGTGTGAACCGAGTCGCTGCTGAGACTGAGCTGAGTTGTAATGGTGTACAAGTTGTGGCTTGAAACTGCCGAGAGTGAACCGAGTCGCTGTCGGTGTACAAGAGTGGCATCGAAACACCGAGAGTGAACTGAGTCATTGCCAATATACAGACAGCATCTCGAAACCGTTGAGACTGAACCGTGTCACTCTTAGAGTACTAGAAACGGCTCAGAACCACCAAGAGTGAACCATGTCACTTCTGGTGTATGGGTAGTGGCTTGGAACTACTGAGAGTGAATCGAGTCGCTACCGGTGTACAGGCATCGGCTCGGAACCTCTGAGAATGAACAGAGTCGCTAATGGTGTACAAGTAGTGGCTCTGAATCACCTACAATGAGCCGAGTCACTGCCAATGTACAGGCAATGGCATGCAACCGTCTAGAATGAACCGAGTCGCTGAAGGGGTATTGGCAGTGGCTCGGAACCACCGAGAGTGAACCGAGTCGCTGTGGCAGTACAAGTAGTGGCTCAAAACCACCAAGAGTGAAGCGAGTCGTAGCCGATGCACAGGCAGTAGCTCGAAACCGTCGAGAGTGAACCGAGTCGCTACCAGTGTACATGTAGTGGCTCAGAATCACCAAGAGTGAATCGAGTCGCTGCCAATGTACAGGCAACGACTTGTAAGCATCAAGAATGAACCGAGTCGCTGTCGGTGTACAGGTAGTGGCTTGGAACCGCCTAGAGTGAACCGAGTCACTGCCAATGTACAAGCAATGGCTCGGAATCATTGAAAATGAACCAAGTCGCTGTCGGTGTAGAGGAAGCGGCTCGGAATCGTCGAGAATGAACCGAGTCGATCTCGGCGTACATGTAGTTGCTCGAAATCGCCGAGAGTGAACCGAGATGCTGCTGGAGTTTAGGCAAAGAGTGAACCGAGTTGCTACCAATGTATAGGCAACGGTTTGGAACCGTCCAGAATGAACTGAGTCGCTGTCATTGTACAGGCAACGGCTCAGAACTGCCTAGAGTGAACTGTGTCGCTGCAGTGCACAGGTAGCGGCTCGGAACCGTCGAGAGTGAACCAAGTCGCTGCTAGGGTACATGCAGTGGCTCGGAATTGCTAAGAGTGAACCGAGATGCTGTCGGTGTACCTGTAGTGGCTCGAAACAGCTGTGAGTGAACCGAGTTGCTGCTGGTGCACCGGTTGTAGCTCGGAACCACCGAGAGTGCACCGAGTCGCTAATGGTGTACAGGCAGCAGCTAGGAACCGTCGTGTGTGAACCGAGTCACTAATGGTGTACTGGTTGTGGCTCAAAACCACCATGAGTGAACCGAGTCGTTGCCGGTGTACAAGCAGTGGCACCTTACCGCCAATAGCGAACCGAGTCACTGCCAATGTACAGACAGCAGCTCGGAACCGTTGAGACTGAACCATGTCACTCTTGGTGTACTAGAAGCGGTTCAGAACCATCGATAGAGAACCGTGTCGCTACTGGTGTATGGGCAGTGGCTTCGAATTGTCGAGAATGAACCGAGTTGCTACCGGTGTACAGGCATCGGCTCGGATCCTCCGAGAATGAACAGAGTCGCTGTCGGTGCACCGGTAGTGGCTCGGAACCACCATGAGTGAACTGAGTTGCTACTCGTGTATAGGTAGCAACTAGGAACCACCAAGAGTGAACCGAGCCACAGCCGGTGTACAAGCGGCTGCTAGGAACCACTGTGTGTGAACCGAGTCGCTGCCAAGAGTGAGCCAAGTCACTAATGGTGTACAAGTTGGGGCTCGAAACCACTGAGAGTGAACCGTGTCGCTGCCAGTGTATAGGTAGTGGCACCGAACCATCGAGAGTGAACGAGTCACAGCCGGTGTGCAAGCAATCGCTTGGAACTACTTAGATTGAACCGAGTCACTATCGGTGTACAAGTAGTGGCTCAAAACCACCGATAGTGAACCGAGTCACTGTCGGTGTACAAGTAGTGGCTCGGAACTACCGAGAGTGAACCGAGTCGTTGTTGTTGTACAGCTAGTGGCTCAAAACCACTGAGAATGAACCGAGTCACTGTCGGTGTACAAGTAGTGGCTTGGAACCGTTGAGTGTGAATCAAGTCACTGTCGATGTACAAGCAGTGGCTCAGAACTACTGAGAGTGAACCGAGTCGCTATCGTTGTATAGGTGGTAGCTCGGAACTACTGAGAATGAACCGAGTCTCTGTCGGTGTACAAGTTGTGGCTTCGAACCGTCGAGAGTGAATCGAGATGCTGCCAATGTACCGGCAGTGACTCAAAACCACCGAGAGTGAACCGAGTCACTGTTGGAGTACAGGCAATGGCTCGGAAACACCGAAAGTGAACCGTGTCGCTGATGGTGTACAAGTAGTGGCTCAAAATCACCGAAAGTGAACTGAGTAAATAACGACGTACTGGCAGCAGCTCGGAAGCACCGAGAGTGAACCGAGTCACTACTGGTGTACAGGCAGCAGCTCGGAACTGTCGTTAGTGAATCGAGTCGCTATCGGTGTACATGTAGTGGCTTGGAACCGCCGAGAGTAAACTGAGTCACTACCGGTGTACAGGCAGCGGCTCGGAGTCGCCGAGAGTGAATCGAGTCGTTACCGGTGTACGGGCAGCAGTTCGGAACCGTCGAGAGTTAAAGGCAGTGGCATAGAACCACCGAGAGTGAATTGAGTCACTGTCAATGTACAAGCAGCGGCTTGGAACCACCAAGTGTGAACCGAGTCACTGATGGTGTACTAACTGTGGCTCGAAACTGCCGAGAGTGAATGGAGTCGCTGTTGGTGTATAGGTAGTGGCTCGGAACCGTCGACAGTGAGCCAAGTTGCTGCCAAAGTACATGCAATGGCTTGGAGCCACCAAGATTGAATCGAGTCACAGCCGATGTACAAGTATTGGCTTGGAACTACCGAGAGTGAACAGAGTCGCGGTCGTTGTTCATGTAGTGGCTTGAAACCGCCGAGAGTGAACTGAGTCACTGATGGTGTACAAGCAATGGCTCGGACTACTGAGAGTGAACCGAGTCGCTGCCGGTGTACAGGCTACGGCTCGGAACCGTAGAGAGTGAACCGAGCCACTATCGGAGTATATGTGGTGGCTTGGAACCACCGAGAGTGAGCAGAATCGCCGATGGTGTATAGCCAATGGCTCGGAACCACCACGAGTGAACTGAGTTGCTGCTGGTGTGTAGGCAGTGGCTCGGAACCACAGAGAGTGAAACAAGTCACTGCTAATGTATGAACAGCAGCTCCGAACCACAGAGACTGAACTGTGTCACTCTCGGAGTACTAAAAGAGGCTCAGAACCATCGAGAGTCAACCGTGTCGCTTTTGATGAATGGGTAGTGGCTCGAAACTGCCGAGAGTGAACCGAGTCGCTACCAGTGTGGAGGCATCGGCTCGGAACCTCCGAGAATGAACAGAGTTGCTGCCAACGTATAGGTAGTGGCTTCGAATCGGCAATAGTGAACCGAGTCACTGCCAATGTATAGGCAATAGCATGGAACCGTCTAGAATGAACCGAGTCGCTGTCGGGGTACTGGTAGTGGCTCTGAACAACTGACAGCGAACTGAGTCACTATCGCTGTACAAGTAGTGGCTCGAAACCATCGAGAGTGAACCGAGTCGCAACTGGTGCATAGGTAGTGGCTCAGAACCGTCGAGAGTGAACCGAGTCACTACCAGTGTACATGTAGTGGCTCGGAATTGCCAAGAGTGAACCAAGTCGCTGCCAATGTACAAGTGTGACCATGCCGGTGGAATGAAGGATACCAGGTGAAATGAAGATGAAATGAAGGATACCAGGATTCATCCTAATAGAACAAATCGTGGACAAGAAAATTGAAATGTAAAAGAACACCAGGATTCATTCCATCAGAACGTACCGTGGATAGGAAAATTACACTAGGATTCGTTCCATTGGAACGAACCGTGGATAGGAAGATTTCAAATGTAAATGAACACCAGGATCCGTCCCATTGGAATGAACCGTGGATAGGAAAATTGAAATGTAAATGAACACCAGGATCCATCCCATTGGAACGAACCGTGGATAGGAAAATCTCAAAATGTAAAAGAACACCAGGATCCGTCCCATTGGAACGAACCATGGATAGGAAAATCACACCAGGATTCGTTCCATTGGAACGAACCGTGGATAGGAAAATTTCAAAA
>JAMKQA010009781.1:0-16662 GCA_024699735.1 Posidonia australis | reverse complement strand
AAAATAAAACAAAATTCACCTTAAATCCACTTAAAATCCTAATTAATCAAGTGAAAACCCTAATTAAAGTCAAAATCACTTTAAACCACTTTAATCCATTTAATTTCAAGGAAAACCTAAATTAAACTCAAAAAACCCTAAAATCACTTAATTAAGTTAAAAACCTTTACTTAAACCCAAAACTTTAATTAGAATCCAAAAAACCCTAATTTAAACTCAAAACCTTAATTGAAATCTGAATTAAGGTGGGGGGGGGGGGGGTGGTGTTATCAAGGATCACCGCGGTCAGTTCATTGCTGCAGTTTCTAATTTCTATGGTAGATGTACAAATATGGTGGCTGAATTCAAAGCTCTTAAGGATGGCTTGGTGCTTTACATGCAACTAGGACTAGAGCTGTCGAACCAGGTTATTGAATCAGATTTGGAGATTCTTGTGAACATGCTACAGGTGGGTCGTTGTTTTGACTGGAGGCTGCGGAATGAGTGAAGTGGAGTCTCTTACCTTGTGAAGCAAACAAGATCCATTTCTCACATTTTCAGGGAGGCGAATGCGGTAGCGGATTTTTTGGCTAATCTTGGCGTTGACTCTCAGCAATTCAAAAGAACGAGTAATTTATGTGAGCTACCAAATTTTGTCAAAGGGATTCTGTGTTTGGAAAAGGGTGGCCTGCCCTACATCCGTACCAGGCGCAAATAGTCTCCGTGCCACAGGTTTTCGGCTGTATGGCTTTGCCTTTTGGAGTGGTGGTACCTATTTCTTTGGGGCTTTAGGTGATGTACTCCCTATATGTAATTCTGATCTTTTTGATTCCTTGTTATCAATTATAGGGTCTCCTGGGGCTCGACAATTTCCAGGACCAAAAACAAAAATAAAAAAATTGAAATCTGAAAAACCCTAATTAAATTAAAAACCATGTTTAAAATCTAAAAAAATAAATTAAAACCCAAAAAACCCTAATTAAACTAAAACAACCATTAATTAAAACCCAAAAACTCTAATTTAAACTAAAAACTCTAATTAAAATCCAAAACCCAAAAAAACCCCTAAAATAATTAAAATCCCGAAAATCCTAATTTAAAACCAATTAATTAAATCACCAAAAACCCTAAATTAAACTCAAACCCCTAAAAACCCTAATTTTAAAACAACTCAATTTCAAAATCACAAAATCAAGATTTAATTAAAGCAACCAAAAGAAATAATTAAAAAACTTAAAACAAAACCAAAAACTTAAAGCAAAACCAAAATACTAAAACCAAGCCTAAAAACAAAAATTAAAAAAAACAACAACCAAAGCCCACAAATTAAGGCCTGTTAAACCCATACATTCCTTACAATTTTCTCAATTAGAAACTTAGGAAAGCACAAAAATAAATCTATAGTGCCTTCTTCCTCCTCGCACGATCTCCCCACTCCTTCCTTCCCACGAAAGTCCAACTGCAGCCATGACGCCATGATCTCTTGACCACTCCTTCCTCCCTTAAAAACCTCGAGGAGCCACCAATTGGGAAAAAAAACAACTGCACCAAAGGGGGAGAAGAATGCAACTGAACGGAGCGGAGAGGAAAAACCAGAGAGAGATCGTCAGAGAGAGGGGAGAACCTGAGAGCACCCCATCGAGAGCACTCAGACCACCCAACCCATCATCCCACCTTCAAAGTCCTTCTTCAAGCCCACTTGCAGCCCCAGAGACCCCCTAAGATGCCACCGGAGCATCAGCCCAGAGAGCCGTCATTGAACCTCATTAGAGGACATCCAGGTCATTCTAGGTATTCTCCTTCCTCTCTTAGCTTCAATTGGCACCCCTCTATGTCTGTAAAGCTCTACCCTAGCCTACTGGTCGTGTTCTGTCAGAGATAGCCTCCTGTCGCACCGTCCCCTTTTGCTCTGGTGGTGGGTTCACCACCAGAGGTGAGGCTAGTGGCCTCTTGGCTCAAAAAGTCTCGGCGCCCCCCTCATCTCCTCCCTCTTCCTCCTTGCTCCCCAAGCCCACGGTTGGCCTCGTGGAGGCCCAGGCAGACGGAGCACCACTCGTCGTCGCTGTGGAAGATGACCAGAGTCGTCGTCGGTGAAACTAGTGGAAGGGATGGTCTGAGGGTCCTTAGACCCATGCACAGCCTCCAAGAGGCACCTTACCTCCTCTTAATCCTCATTCAACTGCTGCAGCCTTCCTCCGAGCCTCCATTGACGATTTTCAATGATCGCCAGAGCCAACCTCTGCTTTCTCCGACAAGTTGAAAAGGAGGAGGCCTCTAGTAGCCCTCCTCGCTCCTCGAAGCCACTGGAAAGCTCGTGATGGCTTCCCAGAGCTCCTTCAGCCCTTGGACGCTGCTCACCGTCGCTGCAACGCTGCTGTCGAGTCACTATTGTCGTCCTCACACCGCTCGTCAGAGCTCAAGGTGGGGGAGGCCTCTCAAGCCTCCCTAGTCCAGCCCATATCCCCAGAGGTACTCGCCGTGAAGCCCTCAAGCTTCTTCGACCACCGTCGTCGCTTTCCTGCTGCTGTGCCACCATCAGATGCCTACCGGAGTATGCATCGGGATCGCCGACGATCTTTGAAACACATAGATTTAGGAAAGTTTTTTTAGTTTTTTATATTTACACATAAGTCCTAATAATCGTTACATATGGGTCCCTGGAATTTCTTTCAGGTCCTTTTTTCTTGCATCCAGGTCCTTTTTCCATACATCTAGGTCCTTTCTTACGTCCAGGTCCTTTTTCATTACTTTTGGGTCCTTTTTTATTGCACTTAGGTCTTGTCGTTTTGTGTTTAAGCCCTTGAAGATTTAAATAAGTTTCATTTCTTTATTATTTATGTAAATATTGCATGTTTTGTCCTGTTTAAGTTTTAATTTCATTTTTAATCCCATGTATGTTTGTTTCTTCACAGTTAGACCCCTATATTCATGCTTTCTTTGCAAATGAGTCTTGAAAATTATTTTTGTTACCCCTAAGTTTTCTTATTTTAAAGTAGCATTGTAAATATTTCATATTTTGTCCTATTTAACTTTTAATTGCATTTTCAATCCTATTTATGCATGTTTTATCACACTTATACCCCTAAGATCATGTTTTCTTTGCATTTAAGTCTTGAAATTTTGCATTTTGCCCCTGGAGTTTTTTGAAAAGAGTTTCCTTTGTACAATTTGCATTTTTAACCTTAAAGTTATTCATAATTACATTGATCATGTAAAAATCATATGTTTTATCACAATTTGGTCCTGAAGTTTTGCAAATCAGTCCTTGAACTTAACCAATAATGTTTTTTAGACAGGAAAATTTACATCTTAGTCGCTAAGCTTTCTTAAATCATTAATGATAGTTTTTATTGCATTTTAAATCACATTCTTATATGTTTCCCATTTATTGATCACATGTACATGTAAAATCATCACTTGAGTAAGTTTTCATCAAAAAACCATGTTTGAAATATAAATGAACATCTGATTTCACTTTTTTTGTCAGATTTGCACCCTATGTAGGAATTTGCATAGTAGACCCTAGGTTTTCAAGAAATTACCAAAAGTGTAATTTTCACACATGTCACATCACATAGCCACATTTTCTTTAAATTTTACATCCTAGCATCAAGATAAGACTTTTTAAACACATTTTTAACCATTAACTTTTCGTTTTTGTAAATTTTGCAAATTAGACCCTAAGTTTTTAGGGAATCATCTAAGTACAATTCTCACATCTCGATGTCACATTTTCCATTGATCCATCATTTGTACACTAGGATAGAAGTCTTTGAATGAATTTTAATCTAGTTTTCGTCTTTTTTTGTGAATTTTGCATTTTGGTCCCTATCTTGTCCTTTATTGTTTTTACATTGTTTTATTGTTTCAAGACCTTGTCTTTTGCATGTTTTCTTCTTTCCTGACATTTGTCGTACATGTTGGCATACCTTAGACCATGCATTATCTCCATGCATGCATTTATCACATTTGACCACTAAAATGACCAAATTGCCCATGTGTCATCAATTCATGCACATGTGTGTCAGTTATTGCACCAAGTCATGCATAGCCTCTGTCCAAAGCATTCCTTAGCATCTTTTACTCATTTAGGAACATTTCCACGCGTTTCACATAGTTTTTGCTGTATTTGCACATTAGTCCATCATTTTTGAATAAGTCTGCACTTTATGCATTATTCTGTGGATTTTTCTCCCACATGTCTTCAGATTCCTTTGTTCAATATTTGATTTGATTAGCTTTATTCCATACTTTCGGATTTTTTTCGATTTGATTTGGATTTCATTACCCAAGGGCATATATTAACAGACCTAAAGGTCAACATTGGCCCTACCATGGATTATTTTCCTTTTTTGATTTTCACGACCTTTTCCATGATTCCGATTACTTGGGTTGACCCCACCTTACATCTTTTTGACCTCTGTATGGTTTTCAGGACTATTCTTTACAAAAACATCATCATTTTATGTGATTTTCTTCTCATCTCATTATTTGTCTATTTTATGTGGATTCTTTTGTAATTTTTCGTTTGGATTTCTTTGGTGTTTTCTGCACTCCTAATGATTTGGGTTTTTTTTATTTTTGATCCCCTTGACCTCAGTATAGTTTTCATAACCATTCTTTACAAAAACATCGTCATTTTATGTGAATTTCTTTACATGTCACGATTTTCCTATTTTATAGGGGCTTCTTTGCAGTTTTTCCACCTTGATTTTTGCAATGCTTTATTTGATTCTAAAGACTTGAGTCAATTTCCTTTTTGACATTCTTGAGACCTGTATGATTTTCAGAGCCCTTCTCGCCAGAAACCTCGTCATTTCATGTTATTTTCTCTGTCGTGTCATACTTTGTGATTTCATCATTTCACAAGGATTTCTTTGTATTTTTCTTGTACCCTTTTATACATCCATCCAGTCTTTTCTTGGCACTCATGTTAGCATGAGTAGAACACATTTTAGGCATAGCAAACATTCATTTAGCCTCAAGCAAGTGAATCAAGCTAGAAAGATCGAGTTTCTCGGGCGTATAGGAGTGCCTAACACCATCCCCATGCGTAATAGGAATCCTTACCCATCCTTTGGTTAGCAGACATCTGGCCTTCATGTTTACATCCCATTCATTTAATTTGTGATTTGTTTGTCGTTTTCCTCGTCTTTCCCTTAAAAGACTATGTGGCGACTCCTTTTCTTTCCTTTTTGTCCCATCTCGCGCCTTCACCATCTTGTCATGGCTTTGACCTCCTTCCTTTGGTGCGACCCCGCGTCAGATCCCTCGGGCTAGGCATGGTCACACTATCCTTGCCGAGTTGGTGTGACATGATGCATAGGCTCGATGGTGGAGGGTGTGTGCCGATTGTGAAGAGCTAGATGAAAATGCTAAATAACCCAAGTCAGGCTAACTCCCTACCTCGACAACCTTTGTAGAAGGTTCGATGTACATGACGATACCCTCCTTGGAATAGCCAATGTTGGAGGTGTCATTATTGCTGAAGCTATTGTTGGAGGCAATGGCCTACCTAGTGGAAGCAAAGAGCATAGGGAAATTCCCACTTCGTAGCACGTTTTCCATGTAAACATCGACTAGAATCAGAGATGCAGAGGATGCGATGGACTGAATGCTAAGTAGAGCCCCAATCATTACTTGTGATACCTTGATAATGATCTTGATAGACTCGTTATTCTAGGGCCTATCCTTTACCTAGGAGGCTAATGCAAGCCAATGATCGACATACTCCCCAAATGGCTAGTACAGCTTCTACTGGGTTGTGACAAAATCATCGTGTTTAGGGATCAAGTTGAAGTTGAAGGAATACTACTCTAGGAATGCCTGGGTAAGGTCATTCCAAGTCTTGATAGTGGTCATGTTGAGGGATGTATGCCACTTGAGCGCTGGCCTTATCAGACTCTTCTGGAACAGACAGATCAAAAGCCTCTCATCGATTTGAAGTTGTGCAAGGTCTCCACAGAACACCTTCAAATGTGATATTGGGTAGCCTCTACCATTGTACTTCTCAAATTCCAATATGTGAAAATTTAGAGGGAGTGTTGCCTCTAAAAAGTAGCAAAGGTCCCAAAATTGGTAGAGCTGATGGTCCCTACTTTACACTTGATGAATTGCTTTCTCTAGATCGTTGATTTTGGTAAGGAGAGTGTCTGAGGTCATTACTGTCGGTGATATTGTAGCCAAGGTAGGTGTTGCATATACTATATGGGATGCACATGTGTGCTCCTCTAGATCCATTCTCATGCCTCCTATTGTCAAAGCATGAGGGCCAGCATACTCATGCAATGGTGTAGAGTGGAGGGATGTTGTGATATATGCAGGGGCCTATATCTAATGCAAAGATGGATAGGGAGCATGTCGTGCAGTGTGTGGTGCAGGGTATGCAACAAGCTTGAGAGATGCTATGCTCCTACCAAACCAAAGGGTTGACCACTAGGTGATGGAGGAGAATGTTGTGCAAATGCAGGAGGTAAGGATGGTGCCCACATCATTGAAGCTATGATGAGCTAAGGTGCCCACATCATTGAAGCTATGAGGAACTGAGGCGATGGTGGGGGCAAAACTACTGTCAAGTGGACCTACAAAGTTAAGGTAGGGTGCACTAGAACCTCAAAAATTAGAAGAAAAGGGATAGAACTAGGATCAAAGGAAAGAGTCATGCCCCATGGCTTCTATGCAAGAGCTAGCAAATATTGTGCCTACGTGGTAGAGGACCTGTCAACATGCGAGCCAAAAGGCAAGGGCATGGATGTAAGTGGGGGCATGAGAGTTGAAGAGGCAACAGGGAGAGACCTTATAGGAGAGGTAGCCACAGCAGATTGGATTCTTGAAGTAGGAAGGCCCTAGGAAGGGATGACAGGAGACTCTTTTAAAGCTTGAGTGGTGGTCACTGAAGCTGGCTTGGTGATGGGCTCCAAAGCGACTAAGGTTTGCCATTGTCGCAAAGTTGGAGGTATAGATTCCTCATGCACTTCGGAGTGGTGTCCTTAGGAGGAGAAAGGAGCAGTAGAAGCAAATGGAGGGACTAAAGTAGGGACCTCCTCCAGAGCAGTAGGATGAGGCTCGCTAGTTTGTTGGGCCATGGCGAACCATGAGCGAGTATGGATAGGGCTGTAGCGAAAACAGAGACACTAGCTTTAAGATGAGCTATGGTCAAAAACGACAGTAGCTTGGGGATAGGAAGAGAGATCACGTGAGGCTGCCTACGATAATGACACTTGAGCTCTTAGCCTGGGACCTTGCACCGAGCCACCTATGAACACTGGCAAAGAGTATAGGTATTAGAACCTAAGACCATGATGAAATGTAAGTTATAAGGGTGGCATGATTGGTACATGATGCAAATGAATGCCTTAGAATTCACTCTCTCACTAAGCATGTCCCAGATACGCCATCCACATGGGACTCCCTCATACGTTTAGGATTTGGCACAGGCTAGAATGTATGGTTCTCATTCTAAATCTTGGCCAAAGTACAAGAGGTGAATGGGTGATGTGTTTGGAGCCTCGATCGCCTGCAAAGTAGTAGGTTGTACCCTCTACTAACACCAATAGGACCCGAGACAAGGGGGGATAGATCGACAGCTCATCCCATGACAATAGCAATAGAATGAGAGATTGGGACTATCCTTCTCGGACTATAGGTAGACATAGGAGAGGTGAAGATGCATGCTTTCTAGAATACTCAATCATGTGATATGTTTTATGTCTTTTACCTATGCATTTTATTAAGTTGGATAGGGGAGAGACTACATTGACGTCTCTAGTTCTGCCTAAGCATTGCTTTTATTTTTGTCAATTTTAGATTAAGTCAGTAGGGGGAAACACACACATCTCTTCTTTCCCTAGGATGGCAAGTGTGAAAGGGGAAGAAAACACGGAAGTGCAGCAAGCAAGCAAGCATACAACAGGCAAAAGGCATGATCATGACATGTACATGTGTCGTGTTAACATGATGGTGAAAACAGAAAGCATCCATCACATCAAAAGGCAGACAACATGGCATGTGCGAGTGTAGTGACATAGCAAGTGTGTAAGGGAAAACACACTACAAGCAAAAGGCATGTAAAAGTAAGAAAGTAATGATAAATAAGGGCGACAAGAAAGCTAATGTGAAGTAAGACAAATAAAAGCAAAAGTCAAACAAGCAAAAAGCCAAAAGTGAAATCTGAAGTCTCATTTGCTCAGCGGAGTAGCCAATTCCTATGACCATGTCGGTAGGCAAGCTCTTGCATGGCATGGAAAGGCCAAACCCCCGAACCATTAAGGTCACGACAAAAATGGTGAATCCAAGGAAGGACACTCAACTCAAAAATACCAAAGTAAAATAAAGATGGATAAGGAAAATGGGAGTCGCTACCTAGTCTATTTATTGGAAAGACGAGGAAAACTGAATGCAGGAAAAAATGTAATAAAAGCAATGCAAGGTGCAAATGTGATGCTCCATGCCTAGTGGATGTGACACATTGGCCATTACGTGCCTGAGAAAGGGTAAGGACTTCAATTTCGCATAGGGATGGTTTTAGGCACCTCCATACGCCCAATAAATTGGTCTTTCTTGGCTAATCGCTCACATGTGTGGCAAATGCTAATGTATGCTCGCTTTGTGAATAGTGTCTAGTGATGGATCAATGCTTGATGGCATGATGCATGATGAGTGTGAAAACATGAAGAGAATTAAATCTGGATGTATGAAAATCAAAATCAAAACACAAGAGATTCAAGTATGTGCTCTGGTCTACTAGACTGCTCTAAACTTGGCAATTCACGATAGTTGGTTGTGGTAACAGGCCATGAGTCTTGTCCAGGAGTCTTGTCCACAAGGACAGCACATGATCCAGAATGTGCTACAATCCACTAACCTTTTCATCACACAATGAAGATGCTAAATGATGACAACATGAAACTAAACACAGAGGAGGCATGGAGGTATTATGATGAGCAGCTACAAATGAGGAACATGGTCCTAGGATGCAAATACATCTTGTAACCATGTCGATGGGGGTGGCCACAAATGGGTGACATGTGTGCCAAAAGCGGCAAAGCCATGGCAAAAAGAAAAGGGGAAAAATGCAAAGATGCAGGAGTCGCCACCTAGTCTATTATGGAAGACGAGGAAAACCATAAAACACATGAAAAAATCATGCAAACAAACGAAAAAAGGGGCTGCGCAAACCAGAAATGCGGGTAAGGATTCCTATTACGTGCGAGGAAGGTGTTAGGCACCCTCACACGCCCGACGAATCGGTCTTCTAATGATTTCTCTTTTGCAAATGAAATGTCGGCTTTTCAACCTTTTGTTGTACGTCCGTGGGCGATATGCCATGCCATGCTAATGAGTGGTGTCTAGAGTATGGGTGCTAGATGTGTAGGGGGTGTGTCCTAATGCTCAGAAATATCACTCATGTGCCGGACCAAGAGTTGATGCAAGAATATTGCATAATAAGATCAGGGATCTAATATCTTGAGTGATTTATCATCCTTGCTTACTACATGACTAGATGTAAGCTAAAATGCAGGAAAACTGCTGAAAACAGAAATGTGCCTTCCTAATGCATCAAGGAAGAGAAACTGATGAAAACGTAGAAGCAAATCGGGTCGAGAAAGCAAGCAAAACACATGAAAAACATGCTGTGTGCTACTGAAAACAGGCCACTGCGCCTGTTTGGTGCGCCAGACTGGTGCGTCAGTCTGGTGTGCCACCTATGTGCGTCTAGGTGGGCCAGTAATGTATGCAGAGGCAAAAATAGGAAAGCCAAGCAAAGCAGAACATCAGAGGGTGCACTCTGGAAAAGCATGCAACAAAAATCAATCTGGAGAAACTTGGAAAATAGGCTTTAAAAGGGTTTAAACATGCAAATGAAATACAATGATCTTGAGCTCAAGGGCCTGAAGCCTCACACAAGATCTCATCTATCAGAACTAGATGCAGAAAACAATGATTCAGCCAAACCTCTGGATCATGCACTGATACACATGATTCTCACAAGGGAGTAAGTTGCAATCAGTCTACCAGATTCAGCCTGCAGCTGAATAATAGAATAGAGAAAACTAATGGAAAACAGTTCGATCGAAAGCTGAAAACATGCAGGTGGCATCTCGGCAAACCAGAGAATCAATCAGAAAGAAACAAGCTTAAAACTCTACGATAAAGCCATGCAAGTATGATGCTAATGCAAGTGCACTGATCTCTGACCAGTCTGGCGCGCCTGCTGAGTGCGCGGGTTAGGTGCGACAGGGATGTGCGCCCCAGGGATTCTGGATTAGATTGTGACCTGATCCAGAACCCACCCAGCAGAGATACAAGGGGGATCTATGCAAGTGCTAAAAGGCTCATGCCATGATAAAAACTGGGAAACATGCTGCGAGTGCATAGGGGCAAGAATCATCCTAAAAACAAAGCATTTGAAGCCAAGACAGGTTGGTGGGTTCATGCATACAAAATGTGTGAAGTACTCAAGAACAAGCATGATCTGGATAAAACAAATCAAAACATGTATAAATGATGATCAAATGCGCATGCTTCTGCGTGCAAGGGAACACATGGTGCGTGGCAAAATATTATATGCAAGAAAGTAATAGCTCATGTTGATTACATGCTAGAAGTGCAAATGTGGGTTAACATTGGGATTATTTGCATAGAAAAACAAGCATGATATCATAAAAACTTCATGAATATGGAACAAAGCAGATCATTCGTAGAGTTTTAAGCATGCTTCGTCAAGTTCTGAAACGACATTAAGAAAATAAAAAGGAGGTAGAATGCCTACCTCACGAAGTGTTCCTCCTTTGCGATATCAGAGATATGAAAACCTTTGTTGCTTTGGAAGGCTCTAGGACGCAAGGAGGTACTCCAGGGAACGAAAATAAGCTGCTGGACTGGTGTAGAAGCTCGTGCAGAGGTCGGGCTTCAAGGGAGAAAGTGGCTGGTGCAAGGTTTCTGCTCAGGATTCTCAGCTCTTAGGATTTCGTCTCTTTGAAAGTGGTGCCTATGGGGGTCCTTTTATAGGGAACTCTCAGGGATGAGTTACGAGTATAAGGAGAGCCTCGCAGACGAAGAACCTGGTAGATTCCAAGGCATATTCGCTGCTGGAGGTAACAGCCAAGGAAGGTGGAAAGCCAGCAATCGCAGCCTGCGCAGCGTTGTGCGTCAGGAATGTGCGCTGACTAAGTGCGCCACCTATGTGTGCTAGGGAAGTGTGCTAGGTTGGTGTGTTATTTTGCTGTACTAGGTAAGTGCTCTCCCCTATTGGCCTGGGTTTTGGATTGGGCTGTGGGCTTACTATGGGCTTAGGGATTGGTTCAAGGGTCAGCCATATCCAAAGCAACATCCGGAGTCTTATCAATGAATCACCTCAAAATCGGGGTGTCTACAGATGCCCCTCCCTGAGCGAGGTCAAGGGACGAAAGGAACCAAGACCGATGCTCAGGGATGACAAGATACCCCCATTTTGAGGTTACAAAAGGATGGTGTTTGCTGTAGGCGGTAAGTCACTTATCCAGCGGATACACCAAAAGTCATGACTCGTTGCCAAATGCAAATGCAAATGCAAATGCGAAGTGCATGCACCTACAGGTCTAAATGCTGGGAATGCAATGCTAATGCAAAATGTTGATGCAAGAGCCGATGCGGAAGCCGATGCAAAATCAATGCCAATGCTAAAAAACACCCAAATAGATGCAAACATTGCAAGAAAAATGATAAGTTGTTGGACTCATCTGCCAGATTATGAGGTTATCATCCAAAGAGACGGGGTATGACAAAGCTAAATAAGCCTTGCCAACCCGGCCACCTGACAGCGTGACGGTTGTCAACCGAGTAGTTGGGGGTACTAGCCCGAGAAAAAGGAAAGGGGGGCATGACAAATGGAAAATTTGTCAAGCGAAGCAAGACCTGGTCCGCACAGACCGAAGACGAACAAAGAGATTTCGCACCCGCGAAAACTCAAAAAGGGAAAAAACAAAAGGACCTTGACCGCCCGGCCAGAGGGTCCAACAACTAGATTCCGCGCCCGCGAAAATCCAGAAGAGAAAAGAAAAAGGACCCTAACCGCCCGGTTAGAGATCAAACAACAAGATTCTGCGCCCGTGAAAATCTAGAAAAGGGAACTTGACCGCCCGGTCAGAGGGTCGAACAACTGGATTTCCTGCCCGGGGAAATCCAAGGAAAGGGCTGGGACCTTGACCATCCAGTCAAAAGGTCGAGCCACAGGATTTCCTACCCAGGAAATCCGGGAAAGGGGCTAGGACTTTGACCATCTGGTCAAAAGGTCGAGCCACGGGATTTCCTGCCCCAGGAAATCCGAGAAAGGGGCTAGGACATTGACCAACGGGTCAAAAGGTCGAGCCACGGGATTTCCTGCCCAAGGAAATCCAAGAAACCAAGGACTTTAACTGCCCGATTAAAGCCAAGGAAAGCCTAGGAAAGGCAAAGGACATTTGACCGCCCGGTCAAAGCGAAGAAGCTGGATTTCGCGCCCGCAAAGATCCAAAAAGGGGCACACGACCTTGACTGCCCAGTCAAGATCAGCAAGCTGGATCCCGCGCTCACGGAAATCCGAAGGGCAAAGGACCTTGACCGCCCGGTCAATGTCAAGCAAGCTGGATTCCGTGCCCATGGAAATCCAAAGGGGCAAAGGACCTTGACCGCTCGGTCAAAGTCAAGCAAGCTGGATTCCGTGCCCGCGGAAATCCAAAGGAGCAGAATGACAATGACCGCCCGGTCAAAGTCAAGCAAGCTGGATACCACGCCCGCGGAAATCCAAAGGTGCAACGGACAATGACCGCCCGGTCAAAGTCAAGCAAGTTGGATTCCGCGCCCGCGGAAATCTAAATGGGCAAAGGACAATGACCGCCCAGTCAAAGTCAAGCAAGCTGGATTCTGCGCCCGCGGAAATCCAAAGGGGCAAAGGACAATGACCACCCGGTCAAAGTCAAGCAAGCTGGATTCCGCACTCACGGAAATCCAAAGGGGCAAGGGACAATGACCGCCTGGTCAAAGTCAAGCAAGTTGGATTCCGCGCCCACTGAAATCCAAAGGGGCAAAGGACAATGACCGCCTGGTCAAAGTCAAGCAAGCTGGATTCCGCGCCCACGGAAATCCAAAGGGCCAAAAGACAATGACCGCCCGGTCAAAGTCAAGCAAGTTGGATTCCACGCCTGCGGAAATCCAAGCGGCAGACGGGTCTTATCCGCTCAGGATGAGATCCTGGAAAACAAAGCGATAACTCCAGGATTATTCCCCTGGAAAGAACTGCAATATGCTGATGGCCGAGGTTGCGGTGAGGAGATTGGCACTCTTGTCGAGATGCATGCTTGGATTTCTTGTTTGCTGCGATTCTTCAAATTGCTTGCAAAGGTGAGGACTTTTGTGCGGATATCCCCAATTTTTGGGCTTTACTGCAAATTACCCACCAAACTGCTTTTGATTGCTGTATTGCGACTGTGCGGTGACATTTGAGATTCTACTGTCTATCAACAAATTTCTGCTCTGGAACAAACTTTCTGCGTCCTTCCGGGACTGATTTGCAATTTTATAAAATGCAGGGGGGTTTTTGCAAATTACCCCACATGGTGCATTTGACTGTTGTACTGCGACTGTGTGCTGACATTTGAGATTCAGCTGTCTATCAACAAATGTCTACTCTGAAACAAACTTTCTGCATCCTTCCGAGACTGATTTTCAATTTTACAAAATGCAAGGGGTTTTCTGCAAATTACCCCACATGGTGCATTTTGTGGGCCATGTGTTGGACACTGCATATTCTGCACTTGGTGCATAAGCTGTGAGATGATAAGGGTTGGAACACAATTGTCACAGTCATTCTACGTTTTGCACTCCTGACTTATTTCATGTGCGGGCTCCACTGACTAACTGCCATAACTGTCCAGAAATATTTCTCCTTGCTGCTTGGGACTGCCTGCTAATGCAAAGAGTTGCATGCTGCTTGGCTACGTTGATGCGTTTTATTTTATTTTTCCCAAGGCATCAAGCATAAGCCTTCATTATGAAGGAAAAATAAAATTTCTTCAACAAGGCAAACCCACGCCTCTTCCTCTTCTTTCTTCACGCGAAAGGCTGCGTCTTCCTCCTCCTCTCCTCCTGTAGCGGCGGCACCCGTTTCCTGCCCTTGCAGCGGCGGCACGCGCGGAGTGCGCTGAGGGAGTGCTCGTGGCTGGTGCGCGTCGGAGGCGCATCAGCGTGGTGTGGGGTGCAACGGCGGCTGGCGACGGCAGCATGGACCAGACGCTCCAGGATTGGCTGGACCACGGCTCGCCGGCGAGGGTAAGTTTCGATTCCTCCACCCCCCTTTTCTGCTTGTATGCCCTGCCCTTTTCATTGTGGCTGGTCGGCGGTTGGATGTCCCCGACGGGCTTGGAGCGACAGGCCCCTTTTCCGCGCGGGTTGCGGCGACGGACTGGCAGGCTTGGGCTGCAGTTACGGCGGCGGACTGTAGCGGCTAGGGCTTCCGCAGGCTACTGACTCTCGGGCTACGGGTGCGATGGCTGGCCGTGGCAGTTGGGCTCCGACGGACTGCTCCGACGGCAGCTGCTGGACTGGGAATGCAGGCATGCCAAGGGGAGGTGCGAGCTGTCGTGGCGCTGACTGGCTTCCAGCGATGCTCCGACAGGCTGTTCCGATGGTGGAGGCTGGATTGGCCGCGAAGGCTCACTAGTTTGGGGCACATACTGCCATTGCTGTGCTTTTAATTTCTGATTTTACTGTCTGCTGTTCTGCATCAAAATTGCTTGATATTTTCTTTCTTGTTTCATTTTTGCAAAGTCACCATCAAACACCGATATACTATTGCCTTTATTAAAAAAACCCGATATTTTGCCATTTTGCCAATGACTGCAATGCCACATTCTGATTTTGACGCTTTGCATTTTACCGCGTTTATTGCTGCTGTTTGACTCTCCTTTTGCAGGATGATTCAGTTCCCGAGGCGGGAACCGCACAGTCTTCGGGGGACATGCCTTCTAGTTCTCGTTCCGGACGAGGAGGCATTTCTTCGAGGTCGCGGGCCTCCGGTAGTTCGACGCCTACTATCCCCGCTGAGGTAAGCTCGAACTGAATAGAAGAATATTCAAATCCGGTATTTTTCTGACATTTGCATTTTCAGGAATCCGGAAACTTCGAGGGGCGGTTATTGAGCGACCATCACATCTGCGAGAGCCCCGAGTTTGAGGTAATTGTTTGCTTTGAGTTGCTTTCTGCTTTTGTGCTGTTTGCTTCTGACCCGACTCTAAATATGCTTGATGTCTCAGGAGGGGGATGCAAACCGGATCATGCGGTGCCACTAGGGTCCGATGCTTGAGCACTTCCACCGTCTGTCGGAGTTTCTGTAGGACTTTCTCCATCACCAGTCTCCATTTGGAGGTTTGCTGCGCCTTCCCATCATCCATGGCCACTACAACTTCTTCCGAGCCATGGTAGAAAGGTGGAGGTTCGAGACACATTCCTTCCACTTTCCTTTCGGCGAGTTGACTGTTCTGCCCGATCAGTGGGCTCTGCTAACGGGCCTACCTTTTGGTGACGAGCCCATCATTGGCGAGACCACCCACGGCTTTCACCTCACGCCTGCACACCTTGGCCGTGTCCCGCCTAAGCCGCCTAGGAGGAAACATATGATCACAGTGGGGTGGTTAAGGGAATGGGACAAGTTCTGGCCCAACCCCGAGCTGGGCATTGAGGAAGAAGATTTTGTACTAAGGCACTTTCTGTTGGAGCTGCTGGCCATGATCTTCTGCGATTCGTCGGCCTACTGTATCCATGCTGACTGGATTGCATATTTGACCAACCTGGAGCACCTGGATCACTATGACTGGGTTGGTGCTAGTTACACATGGCTGGTCTGTGGGCTCGACAACGTGGTGAAGCTCGGGTGCCGCTCTTACGTGGGGCTGTACCCTCTGCTGACTGTAAGTATTTGCTTGTGTAACTTTGCTGAAAATGAACTTTTATGCTTTACATTTGATAACTGCCTTCCTTACATTTACAGTATTGGATCATGGAGCACATCACCAGGGGGCATTGCTTTGGCCGCCTGCGGGACGAGCTCCTGCCTCTTCCCCGCCAGTGGGTCGAGCTTGACCACCGAGCCGCTGCTGGGGTGTTTAGCTATGAGTCCTACTGGTATCTGCTGGACCTGGTAGAACTCGAGGATGTAAGTCTCCTCTGCTTTTAACTTTGCATATCTGTTGTATGCTCTTTGTTGTAGCTTGCTTGCCTACAATTTCTGTTTCTGTAACAGGTCCACCTACGCCCATTCGCTTGATATGATGGCTTCGACTGGGCTCCCTTGAACTCTGGTTGCGTTCTGAGGGATAAACAAGTGAGATTCTATTGCATGAAGAAGTCGACCCTCTACCTCCCAAGGCGTGGCATCAGTTCTCTGATGTATTCTACATTCCTGCCCCTCCTCCTGCTGACATGGACCTCCCAGCCACAACTCGCTCGGCTGCTAGGCGCCGGCATGCAGTTGCTGTGGCTTCTCAGGATAGGCACGTCCTTCGAGAAGTCAACTATACAGACTACCTTGCTTGGTATTGTAGGATCGAATAGCTCCTCTAGAGGGGGGGTGAATAGAGAATTAACACTTTTTAATTACTTATATCGGTTTTTACAGGTTAATGAAAAATTGCATGTAAGGAGATTATTTAATACGTATAAACAGCTTAA
>JAMKQA010009780.1:0-15269 GCA_024699735.1 Posidonia australis | reverse complement strand
ATCATGGGTTAAGGGCTGAAAATATTGCATTGTAGATTCTAAAGAGCATGCAATGAGCTAATGAACTTAACAATCATATACAAATGGTGAACATATAAAGAGTATATTTGCAGCTCATTTCATAGCAAGTATTTGCATGAATCATGATTCCTTATGTAAAAACAGAGATTATATGATGCAGAATTTAATATGGCATTGGAGCATTGTGAATATACATGTAGAAGCAATCATCTCATCACAAAAACATCATGAAAAGCTTACTAACAGATCAGATATCTTATTCTTTATATGCTTTTATACAGTGTAATATCTAGAACTTAAATAAAAGGATAAATGAAAGAGGAGTAAGGATCTTACCTTGCTTGTGGTGTTTCCTCCTTGAAGGCTCATGATAATACTTCCTTGTTGCTTTGGATTGGCTGAGGATGCTCTGGAATGCAAAGATATCTTCAAGAAAACGAGAGTGGGTTGCTGGGAGTAAGTGAATGGATTAGCCAAGTGTGCTAAATGGTTGCCATTGGAGGTCTTTTTATAGAGTTCCACAAGGGTAACTCCCATGAGATGCAGACAGCCTCGCAAGCAAAGAGCCTAGCGTAGATTCGCAAGGAATATCCGCTGGTGAGGGTTACAAGCACAGAAGATGGAAAGCCAGCAGCCAGCACTCTGAAAAGTGGCTGTGCGCTAGCTTGGTGCACCAGGATGGTGCTCTGGTTAGGTGCGCCATCTTGGTGCTCCAACTAGGTGTCCCACTTTAGTGCTCCTGCTTGGTGCTCCAGTCAAGTGCTCCACACTGGTGCTCTTCACTAGCTACCTGAATTGCTAATTGGGCCATAGGATTGTGGTCGATTTGTGCGATGATCTCTGACGAGTTAAAAATGTCAAATAGGATTCAAAAGTGGTTGAACTTCCCGCATCCAAAGCAACATCTGGAGAGTTTACCTATAAGCCACATCAAAATCGGGGTGTCTACACATTTGCATCACGTATGTCACAGAACCCTCCCAAAGTTTTAGAGGAGGATGTTACAACATTGGTGTATTCCACCAACGAGATCACAAGTGGATTTTCTTCATCATCTACTTTGAGAGACTCTTTTTGAGATTTGTTGTTTACATGGTTCATTTTTTGATCTGTCAGAATATCTTCAACTACTAAAACTCTAGAAGCCATTTCCTTAAATTCTTTTGTAGAAGGAACCTCAAAACACAGATTTTTTTACTGAGCCAGATGATTCCTTAAATACTAAAAGAGTAGGAGATTTAGAAAAGGGTCCTAATAGAAGTGGAGAAAACAAAACAAAAGCGGTATCTACCTTCCTTTGCATGTGGGAATCGCCACTCATCCATGGAGGTAAAGGTCTTCATCGCAGTCAAGTTAGTTGCAACTTCTTTTTGATAGGATAGATCATTTAGCGACACCAAGGAAGAATAAGTGAGATAAGCAACGTACCTTATTTGGAACTATGTAGATCGCTTTGCTCTCAGAGAAAAGAGAGCACCACCAAAAGAAGAGAATAGAAAACTTACCACCATGAGTGAGGAAAAGTCGGTGAGAAACTCCCCACAAGGAGTGAGAAAGGAGATCACCCGTATCTTGTAGGTGTTGTTGGAGGACTTAGAGGTCTTTAATTGAAAAGGAAATTATTAGATTATTGTAGATGAACATTTATGACAAGCTTACAATCTCGTATTATTAGATTATATATCAAATTTTATCATTTGATATAATTCTTGTATTACAAGTGTACAATCCCATATCACAGATCATACAATAGTTCTTACATGATACAAGGGACGATGCAAGATAGACATCACATCAGCATGTAATGTGGAGTCTAATTAAATGGACGTTATATCAGTTTATGTAAAATTTAACGTATATAAAACATATCTTACTAAAACTACCAATCACCAAACTTAACCCAAATGGTTGTAGGTGACTATTTTAGAATTTTTTTCTATACAAAAATGAAAAGTGAATATACCTATTTAAGTGCAGTATCGCCTCCAACATATTCTAATTCCATAGATTTGGAGTTGTTTTTGGCATTAAATAAAGCTTTCCGCTTTAACTAAAAATTTCAGAAATTTATTAAGAACACATATTCTAATTTCTTAGATTTGGAGTTGTTTTTGGCATTAAATAAAGCTTTCCATTTTAATGAAAAAAATCAAAAATTTACTAAGAACTTAGATCTTTAGATGAAAAGCTTATGAAAATAAAATTTAAAAAACGAGAGTTTAACACATGTACGATGTCTCAAGATGGTCAAATCTATAAGGTTAGAATTTTAAAAAATAATTAAAAAATAAAAAAAATTAATCATTTTGCACTCACGCAACCTCCTTGTGTCGTATGTTTTAGATCATGCTATCAAAATTAACCTCTATGGCGATTATAAACTTAGTCAAAAGGATCTTGATTTTAGGAACAATGAAAAGGATATAGGGAAAAGTTTTTGATACAGTCATCATATACATGCTGTCACACACTCAGGGAAATGGCTTCCCATCACCAACTTAATATTAATCATTTTCTTGTAAAAACAGGTTACTTATGTTACATTTGGTACATTGAAACGAAAATAAACATAAATAGAATAAACTATGGATTGAGATTTAGAATAAAATAGAATAGAAAAATTTGTAAATGACAAAGAAAAACTTAAGTTGACAAATTATTTTTTTCCCTAAAATGATTACATGTCACAATCTAGATTGTGCTCAGAATCTATTACATTTCTGATCAAATCATGGGAAAAATCTAAAAGACACAAATAAAATCTTAGGCAAATGCTTGTTTGCGTAGAACATCCATAGTTTTTTTTTTTTAAGTTGGTAGAATATCTAAGTTACCGTTGTGAATTTTCAACTAGAGTATATCAGTTAGGAAGTTTTTTTTTTTTAATTTGCAAGGAATCTAGATTATCCCTTTCATTACCCATGCAATTCAATCCATATGGTTGTGGTGAATTTCCGATACTCTAGTCCATGTGATTGTAGTTCAACTAAAGTAAAGTGTTTTCTATCTTGGAGTCTCAAGGTCCGTTTAGTAAAACTTCAACTTTTGAATCTAAGTATAAAAGCTAACTTCTGTTTAAAAATCGTCATAACTTAATTTCTAGAAATGTAAATGAATTACTGTTCCAAAAAAACTACATGTTTCTAAAAAATTGTTAGTATTTGATAAAATTGTTGGATCATTATAACTTTTAAAGAGAAACTACATGTTCAAAAGTTATCTAAAAATCTTAACAAACAGACCCTTAGATTTATACCTTCTTAGAATTGAATTTAAAATTATCATTTCTTACAAGAACATGAGTAGAAATTTACGTGGTTGACGGTAGATACAGACTATCACCATCAACCTCTTACTCGCATTTGAGGTGGGGTTACCGTTCATAAAAGGGCCCCGCCCAAAAGCAAAAAAGAAAAAAAAACTCTGACTATTTGCGAGACGTTGACGCTGTCGTCATAGGAAAACGACAGTGTCATCTCTGAAATGACATCTTGTCGTTATGTGCGAGCAGCGCCTACGTCATTGTCCAGCACTCTCACATCACACATCCCCATCCTCGAATCGAACGGTCCATCACTCCCGGAGAAGAACACCGACATTTTTCCGAACGAACGGTCCACACCGCACTCCGTGGGTCCCGCAGGCCCGATAATTATTTCACGCGTGTACATGTGCTGAGCCGTTGAACGTACGGCCGGATCCGAGCATTATTTATTACTTACGGGATTAACTAAAGTCCACACGCGGTGCGTGGTCAACCAACCGCCATCAACAGTACCCAATTTCGACGTCTTCTGTGATGGACGTCCGGTGAAGAAGTTCCTACGCTTAACTTGGATATTAGTCGGCCGTGGAAAATGTAGTTAAAAAGGGTTGAGAGATGATAGGCGGCAAATGATGTCACAGATATGTGTTACTCTCTGCGTAATTGGTTTAGAACTTAAATTCTCAACAGCACTATTGTTGTATAGCCTCACGCATGAATCGGAATGACCTTCCATGTGCACAAACAGACAAACATGGGATGGAGCAGACTCTTGCCTTATTATATATATCGATGGACTATGATGATGTATAAAATTTTGAAGCACCACTGAGCGAAACAAAAAATCTTTCAGAAAACCAAAAAAGATTTAAAAGAAAAAACAGGAAAAGATTGACGTGATGTTCCTCTTGTTGTTATCGTCAGATTTTTCCAGGTACAGGATGAACCTTTCCGAATTAAGAATGAGTGGCGGTTACACAAGGCAAGAGCTTTCTCTTATGGTTTAAAGGGTGTTATGGCAGTGCATATTTGTTTTTAAGACATGCGCCATGGGATTAAAATTCTCGAGTATGGTTAATAAGACGATCATCTCATATTCTATTGATTTCTCTAACATTTTAACGACAGCAGAGCACTCCACAGGCTGTATCATCCCAAAGGTAACAACTCGGTTGATTTCTTCAACATTGTTGTAGCTTCTAGATTAGAACATAACTTATCGAAACATAATTTCATACAAAAAATTCAAATAGCTAGCTTACATACTCTCTTTGCTAATGATATACATTTCATCCCATGAGCAAAATATGACATAAAAAAGGCAACAGTTTACATACACATCGTCACATGTCACATGAGTGCATCTGTGCATGTCCATAGGGTTCAAATTAAGCAACAAAATGCAAGTTCAAACAGACACTTGTTCAACTCAAAGCAATAACTGTACCCTGAATTGTGCTCCACACAAGAACTTGCATGTGCCTGTTATCTTTGGAGACATCTTTACTCAAATTTCTTGATCCCGCTGTAAGAAATCTTGCAACAGATCTCAACCAAATCCAACATAATCATAGTGCTAAATCCAACTCTGGGGCTGATAATTATCTTTCCACTGCAAAAAGAAAAAGTTAAGGAAAGGCAGAAAAAGAAGGCAAGCAGCCAAGGGTCTACCACTGGTCTACTGTCTCATGGGCCCACCAGTATACCAGAGAAACCAACAAAGCAAAGCAGCCACCTTTATTGCATTATTTATGATTTTTAGGGAATAGAAAATAATTAATTCTATTCTGCAGCAATAAAAATGCAAAAGCTAAGCAAAGGAAAGCAAAAGACGGGCCAAATAAAGGAAAGGTGTGAGGAGCGGAAAAGAAATATCAGTCACAGTTCTTTCCCTCCCTCTCTGATCATTTGGTGTATGGAGAAGAGAGAGAGGAGAGGAGCAGAGCTTCAGATAAACCCTAGAGCAGAACCCAAGTGCTATTGCACTGGTAAGAATATGCTGCCTCTCTTCTGTTCTTGCATTGGTTCTGTTTTGCTATTGTTGGATGGGCTGAGGTCGGGGGAAGGGGATGCTTTTGTTGGGCCTTGGTTTCCAAGTTTACATTTGGGTTTTTGATCTTTTTCTGAGAGCAGTGATTTGGGTTTGGTTTGGGTGGTCAATGGTAAATAAAGTTTGGTGTGTTTTTCAGCTGTGGAACAGAAATTTGGTGGTATTTCATTTACTCAAGATCCCGACCTGATTAGATTGGATGTTGTAGGGATTTGAGAGCTGAAAATGGATGGAGTTTTGGCTTTTAGTCGATAAATCTTAGCAGTCTGTGTCTGTAGTGTAATGTTATTGCCGTGTTTTAAGGATCTTTTTTAAAAGACAAGCGTAGTCGTTATTAATTGCCAAAAAAAGTGTAGTTGTTATTTTAAAATGCTGTACTACTTCTTCACACCTTGCATTTGCAATTTTTTCCAGATACAGGGAAAGAAAAAGAGCCAGAAGGGTGCTCATTTCATCGGTTGGAAGAATCAGCGACTCGTTCAGTTGTATGAGATTTCAGAATTAAGATTCTATGTTGGTTTTCTTATCTTGGTTGCTGGAAATTTGGTAAGCATGGAGAAATTTCCTGAGTCCACGAAGTCACATGATTCAGTGCCAGATTCGCATAGGAGTGCCGTGGAAGTGGAGGAGAACTCTATCCGTGTGAAGCCTCAGGATTCAGAGCGAGCTGTGGTTGTAGAAGTGTGTCAGGTAGAGGCTTCTTTCAAAGAAAAGGAGTTAAAACCTGATGACGAGTCTTGCGAAGATGATGGGTCTAGTTCTTTCCGGGGGGCAAGTCATCCTCCGGAACCTGAGGATACCGACCTGATGAAAACTATGTACGTGACGATAGATCAAAACAAGAAAGAAGCAGGTTGCCCGATGAAAGGTTTTCCAACAAATGGCCCTTTTATGGAAGATCTCTCTATTCGGGTTCATGGTGTGAAATCGGATGTGGCTCCTGTGTCGCCTGTGGAGAGTCCGATCGAAGTGCCCAGTGAGTTGGGCAGAGTAGTGCCCTCTTCATTATCTGGCCAGCGCAAATCACAGACCAAGGAAAACACACGTCTGCTCCCAGATTCTGATGAAAAGGAATGCGTCTGGGATGCTTCCTTGCCTCCAAGTGGGAATGTCAGTCCTCAAAGTAGCATTGACAGTACAGGCATGATCACTGCAACGAGTGTCGGGACCAGCTGTTGTGCAAGCACTTGTAGAAGCGATGGAATGTTTACCATTGAAAGGAACTGTGAGAGTGCGCTAGGAAGTGTAATAGGAGACTCGATCGAAAGTACTAAAACTAGCATGAGCAGAGCTAGCGACAGCAGTGGCCTCAGTGACGATAGTAACTGGAGCAATGTTACGGGTAGTGCCAATAAGCCCCACAAGGGGAACGATCCAAGATGGAATGCTATCCTTGTGGTTCGGGCTAGAGATGGTATGCTGGGGATGAGCCATTTTAGGCTCCTCAAACGACTTGGTTGTGGTGATATTGGCAGTGTTTATCTGTCTGAGTTAAGTGGAACCAGATGCTACTTTGCAATGAAAGTTATGGACAAAGCATCTCTAGCAAGCAGGAAAAAACTAACTAGGGCTCAGACTGAAAGGGAAATTCTTCAGCTCCTGGATCACCCTTTCTTGCCAACTTTGTACACCCATTTTGAGACAGACAGGTTTTCATGCTTGGTGATGGAGTTTTGCCCAGGTGGTGATCTACACACTCTGAGGCAGCATCAGCCAGGGAAGCATTTCTCAGAATATGCCGCAAGGTACAATTTTCACTTGTGACATTTTTGTTGTATGAGATCACAACTTAAGGCTTCTTGACCTCCTGCTCAATGTTTAACAGTAAAAATTTAGTCTAGCCTTGACCACCATTAGGAGCTTCAATACAAGGAATGGGCGTAACAAAAGTTAAACGAATCATGGTCAAAAGTCATATATCTATCTGTTGTACGCTTGCCACAGCATTTCAACTGAACCTTTGTATATTGATTTACATCACCCTTGGATTATGTATATATTATATTATCTACGAGTGATATACTATTGCCTGTGCAGGCGCATTACACAAACTTGTTCTTGCATTTTTTTGCTAAGAAACCTTCTGCTACTTCAAATCCCCAAGTGAAACTAGCGATGGCAAACCAATATATATTTTATATTGTTAAGGGCATGCTAAATCATGTTGCAAAAGTCATAATATTGCGCTTGGGATTGTTTGGTAAACTTGATGTCTTCTTGGGTAATGGGTAAGCATAATGTTGTGCTGTATGAAGATCCAAAACAAGTTACAGACCCATAGTGTGTTTTAGTCTGAAAAGACTTCATGATGTTGTGGGTTGCCTTGCCCTTGAAAATATACTTTTGCCTTTTGTTGGTACAATGTGAATATATAGCAAAGGAAAGCACTCTAAATATACACAGGAGATCATATATTTCTATTAGTGCCCACTTAATTTCAGGAAAGCTTGTAGGTTATATAGCATTGCAATGGAAATAGTTTTGCATAAACCATTGTGGGATACTTGTCATATCTGGTACCATCAGTAGAGTAGAAAATTGAATTATTGCTATGATCTGTGGCAGCTCGAGTAACATAAACTCTTAAGTGGTCTAAGAACAAATTGGTGGTTTAGGATGTTTTATAAGTGAATAAAAAATGCACCTACTTGATTTCCATTTTTGCACTATTGTGAGGGATGTGTAACCTAAGTCCAAGTGAAATAATTTCTAGTCCAATTGTTTTTGGACTTTCCAAGTTGGTTTAGAGTTAAAATCCTCATGTAGAATAAATTAGATTGTAAATTATTTAAATTAATGTTATTTTTCGGTCAATAGTAGTGTGTTACTTCTAGAAAGCATGCTTTTGATTAGCATTGCCATGTGTAGTGTGAAGGTTTTCTTATTCGTATCTACTACTCTTTTACATGTCTGCTTTCCTGACATTTATTCTAATACTTAATAGGCTATAATGGTGACTCCCAGAGTACGATGAAAAACACATTATGCTGTCAAAACATTTTTTCCTCCGATGAGCAACTTTGGAAATTGTATATATATTTTATTATTTCATAGTAGAACTGAATATTTTGCCTATACAAAGCAACTGACCCATCTTACTGAACAGGTTTTATGCAGCAGAGGTTCTGTTGGCCTTGGAGTATCTCCATATGCTGGGAGTTGTTTACAGGGACTTGAAACCAGAAAATGTTCTGGTTAGGGATGATGGCCATATAATGTTATCAGACTTTGATCTCTCGTTGAGATGTTCTGTTTCTCCTACTCTCGTAAAAACTTCACCTCTTGAGTATGACCATTCAAAACAAACATCTGGAGCATTCTGTGTCCAACCTGCCTGCATTGAACCTTCATCCGTGTGCATTCAGCCAGCCTGCTTTCTGCCGAGGGTCTTCCGCCAGAAAAGCAAGAAAAAGTTAAGAAATCCACGAGCTGAACCTGGTCTACAGACCAAGGCCCTTCCTGAGCTTGTTGCAGAGCCTACTGCTGCTAGATCAATGTCCTTTGTTGGAACTCATGAATATCTAGCTCCAGAAATCATTAGAGGTGAAGGCCATGGAAGTGCAGTTGATTGGTGGACCTTTGGAATATTCCTGCATGAATTATTACATGGGAAGACGCCTTTCAAGGGCTCTGGCAACCGTGCAACTCTTTTTAATGTTATTGGCCAGCAACTCAAATTTCCCGACTCTCCACCAACTAGTTACTCCAGCAGGGATTTAATCAGAGGTCTGTTAGTTAAAGAGCCTCAGCATCGGTTGGGTGTTAAAAGAGGAGCTACAGAGATCAAGCAGCATCCATTTTTTGAAGGAGTTAATTGGGCATTAATCCGTTGCAGTACACCACCTGAGATTCCAAAGCCAGTTGAAATAAACCTGCCTGCAAAGCTTGGAGCAGTTGAGCGAGTAGAAACGGTGACAGGGGTCGACAAAGGTGGTAAAAAGATGGTTGGGACAGATATGAAGAGTGAGGGTAAATACTTGGACTTTGAATTCTTCTAGTTTAGGTTCTCAAATAGTGGACGTTCTTATCAGTCCCATCAGTGTACTTTTCAGTGCTCACAACCTAATTTGGTAAGCATGATCACTAGATACTGGAAGGATGTCAAACTTTTCGGTTGTTAGAATGTATCTTAGTCAGGCCTAGAATCAGCGAAGTGGATATTATAGTTTTTTTTATTCTTGTTTCCAGACATGCATAAGTAGGAAGATCATTTGCCCAGTCCATATTGTTTCATGAACTCTTTTACGCATTGAATTTCTACCCAGGCCTATCCCGTTTATGATGTGTCTTTGGATCTGATTCTGATTTCTAGATTACATGGTAATGTTAAAATATTGAATCTTTTACAGTTTTTTTGGAAAATTTGTTTTGTTGAGAATTTTTGGTTGTGTAGTGCAATTTACATGACTAGAAAAAATATGTGTATTACTGTTAGAGGTACAAACGGATCAGATGTGATATGGTTATGGATGTTACCATATCTGTATTTGTTTTTTAAGTACGGATATCGTGTGATATTGAAAAATGTATACAGATCCAAATATGGATATCGTATGGATATTTGATGGATAGACATAGATTAAAAAACGGACATAGTATAATATATGAAAAAAAGTCTAAAGTTTCAAACATATGTAAGTGAATATATTTTTATAATTAATCATATAAAAATTAGTAAATTATAATTATTGTCTTTAAAATTATATATATTGTAATCAAATCAAAGAATATATCTATATAATATGGATAACAGATACAAAATGGATATTATAAAAGATTTGAAAAATAATATTGATATAGATAATTCATATCATCTAAAAAATTGATACGAATACGATATGGATATCTCACATTCGTTTGTATCCTTAATTGTTGTTCGCTTGAATATGTTCTGTATTTATTTAGTCACAATCCATCATGGAATAAATAACAATCCCAAACAAACTACATTTACATAGGAATTACTATTCCATTTTTATCTACTTTTTAACTTGTCAAACGGAATTACTATTCTAATTTTATTTTTATTCCAAATACAAACATAGACTTTGAGATTTCAAGGAAGCCTGAATATCCTTTAACTGCCTTTAGTTTCTAGTGCTACTTCTGCTATAAACAAATTGGACCTAAGAATGGAATGGCGAAACGCAAAACATTTTGGCGGCACTCCGACCGCTCCCGAGCTCTTCTCCACCATGCGACAAGTTTTGAGTGGAATGCCTTTAAATTTTGTCTTCTGGAAGAGGACGAGTCACTTGTCACTGATCTTGATGTGGCTTTTCGGTGACCGGGTAGGTTCGCCCACCCCTCACCACCTCTCGGCTCACAGGTATGTAGATTTGAGAAGAACCTTTCTTCCCCCCCTTGCTTTAGACCCAGATCCTTCTTCTGCCACACTGGCAGATCCGCCTGCTATTGGCTTCTGCGGCGATATTTTGTTTGGATCTAGGCTAGCCTGGCTCTGTTTGGAGCGTTTTGTGTTGCTCCAAATTAGGTCCGTCTATTCCATTTCTCCTTGGTATGTTCCTGGGAGACGATCAGACCTGATCGTTGACACCCTTTTCCAACCTCCGGAAGTTCATGTTTGTTGGTTCCTAAATATTATAAAGTGCTATTTAAGTTCTGAGTTGCAAATGGTGATTTTTATGCATGTTCGTCTATTTTCTGTTCATTATTACTCTGATCTTTATTCGGAAGATGATATGATGTGTAAGAGATCAACTATATATTCAAGCGATTATGATTTCTGTGAGCATAACATATTAAAATCTTGCGATTCTCTTAAGATTTCTTGTTTGTCAGTGGAAAATACAACTTATTTCCCTTTGGATGAGGTATTTTTCTCTGCTTCTCCCCTATCTCCGGTGTTCCCCCGGCCAATTGACGACTGTCGGACCCTCGATAGGTTTTCCCATCTGGGGGCGGCGGAGGGGGTCTGGTTTCTAGACTCTGTCAGGAGTTACAGTCCCTTTATTGACTCCTCGAGCTTTGTGTGGAATTACTCGGTATTTAAGCCACCTGTTTTTCCTTTAATTAGTAAGAATAATACCCTGTTTAATGATTTTTCTGCTCTTAATCTACCTCAATTAAAGATGATTCACATGCCTAAGGAGTCATATAATTTGTCTTGTGTTTCGATGGCACATTTGGGTTCCCTAGGCAATGATGGAGTCTTTGCAACATTTAATGCGTGTAGTATTCCTCTCTCTCATGTAATTAATGGAATGCATGTTACTTCTTATCTTAGTAATAAATCACATTTCTCTCCTACGTTTATAAGTAGGCTTTCTTCCACTTTGGAGAATATCTCTGACAAAGAGATATACTTTGACTTATGTGATCTGTACTACGGCTCTTCCTCTCCCTATTCTATGACTGGCAAGAGATATTCCCTTGTTGGCTCCAGATTTGTTGTTCTCTCATCTCTAGTCAAGCCTTCTTCTTCCCCTTCTGCTGCAGTGGCTCCACGAGGCACTCCAAACCACCCCTCTCCTGTTCCAGCTGCCCCAGAGGATTTGAGTGGCAACTGGGAGGTGGTAGCCAGGAAGAAGGATTACACCCCACTGGTAAGCTTTTGTCGATCATCGGGGAGATGTTTAGTTGTGGTCTGCGAGGGCATGTAAAGAGATTGTGTAAGTTTTCAAGTGCTTGTTATAAATGTAAGTCACCTTCTCACTCAGTAACATTATGTAAATTTTTTCAGGACTCTACAGCCTCCACTACTTCTTCTCTCACTATAACTTGCCTCTCTCCACACAATCCTACTATCTTACCTCCTTCTGCGATAGTGTGTGATCTATTTCAATCCCTATCTCGAAGTGCCATTATAACCTCCCACGCTCCTCATCTCTCGAAACTAGCACTGGAAGAACACCTTCGTGCCAGTTGGCCCGATTCTTCTGGTGTGGAGGTGCAAGATTTTTTCCTAGGAAAGTTCTTGCTTATTTTCCCCTCTGTTAAGATTAGGAATGAGTTCCTTGGTATATATGGGTCATCCTTGCAGATACTTTCTGCCTCATTTATCCCCTAGTCCCCCAATTCCAAGGTGGGTTTCACTTTAAGAGAAGAAAGGGTATGGATCAGGCTTGAAGATACACCACCTCTGGAACGTGGATATCTTCCATCACATGGTATCTGGTTTTGTAGACTTATTAAAGGTTGATCTGTCTATTGACCGTGTGAAATTCCTTAGGTATTCTAGGGTCAGGATTAGGGTTCACCCATGCAAGGACATCCCTAACTCCAGATTCTTTACTTTTGGGAAAATTGTCTACCCTATCAAATTTAGGCGTAGTTGGGACATATGTCCTCCTTCTACTCCCACTACCAATACCCTTCCTACTTGGCCCACCAAACCCACTTCAGTATCATCAGACACTAGAGGTTTGCATCTGTCCGTAAACCTTTCAAAAATCACAATGGCTGGAGAGGGGGCAAAGGTGGTAAAATCTCTAAAGGTGGCAAAAATGTATGGACTAAATCTATCAGTCTTAGCTTACAACCTTCTACCAGCTAAGCAGGTCTCCTCCCTACCCCAACTCCTCCTTCCTTTGAGGGTTGTTACAAGTCTTCAACTTCTCTGTCCATTGAGCCACCCCCTTTAGATCATCCTCAACCTGTGGACGAAACTATCAAATTTGTGGAGGCTGAAATCAGAGCAAGGAATTTATTAATGGCTAAATTTAAGAAAGTGCTGGCTGTGTTTGATTGCCTGGAAAAGGATGATCTGGACTATACTGATGAGGAGGTACATGGATCTCACCCATCAACTCCAATCCATGCCTCAGGTAACAATTGTACAAATCAATCAAAAATTTCTACTCAGCATGATAGTTTCTCAGTAAATAATTCTATATCATTACATGACACGACCTCTTCTTGTTCTTACAATGAGGATAATTTGAATTATTTACTAAATGATGCTCTTACATGGGACTCGTATGAGCAATTCCAAAGTTTTTGAGGGAAAATAGGAATATCACTAAAGTCCTAAGAAGATTCAAAGTACTTCTTTGATACAGTTAGAAAGGACCAGAAATTAGCACATGTAAACCTTAATGATAATTCTTACCTTATTGAGAACTTTGCTTCTCCTTGTTTATCATCCCATTTATAATGATTATAGTTGCCTGGAACATCAGATGATTGCGGAATAGTGGGGAAAAAAGAGCTATTCACAATCTAGTTCAATCAAATAAATGCAACATTATTATAATTAGTGAAACTAAGAAAAAAATGTTTTCCCCTAGCCTTAAGGTTAGGGGGAGGTTTACTAAACAAATGGTCCTTCTTACCTTCTCAGAGTACTTTTAGGGGAATACTAATAGGATGGGATAATAGAATCTATGAACTATGTAATATTATAGTTGCCACATATAGCCTTTCCTTGAAACTAAGAAACTATACTGATGGTTATGAGTGGTGGCTCACAAGAGTTTATGGACCATGTGATTTTAGGTCAAAAATGGATTTTATGGAGGAATTGGATTCCCCCAGTAAGATGGTTAACTCTAATTAGGTTCTAGGGGGAGACTTTAATTTAATAAGATACTCTCATGAACACTCGTCAAGGAGTGACAAGTCATCCTCTATGAAAAGCTTCAATGATTTCATTGAAGGCAACTGCTTAATGGGCTTATCTCCTAATAATTGTAAATACACCTGGTCCAATTTTCAATCCCAACCAATAAGGTTAAACTAGACATATTTCTAATATCTACTGATTGGTCCACCAAATTCCCAAATTCTTACTATTTGGGAAAGGCCAAAGTGATCTCTGATCACATCCCCATTGTTCTTGACACTGTCCCAATGAATTGGGGTCCAGTCCCATTTAGATTTTATAAATCTTAGTTTTATATTGAGGGATTTACAAGATTCATAGAGAATTGCTGGTAGAGGACTCTTAATATATGCTCCTCCTCATCCCTTATGGTCATATTTGCATATAGACTTAAATCCCTGAAAAAACAAATTAAAAGTTTGATAGGCCCAGTCAGGGAAGAAAGAAAAAACAGGCTAAAATATATTGAGCCTTAGATATCACACATTGATTCCCTAGCGAAATTTTCTGTGATACAAGATGACCTGTGGAATATTAAGAGAGAACTTAGGATTGAGCACTATCTTTTAGTACAAGAGTAAGAAGCTTATTGGAAACAAAAATCAAGAATCCAATGGTTTAAAGAAGGAGAATTAAATACAGCCTTCTTTCATAATATGGTAAAATATCGTAGGAGAACTAATACCATCTCCTCCCTTCTTATAAGGGTCAATTTGATATCCTCTCCAATCTTAATAAGTAAAGAGATTGAGAAACATTTTACCTAGCAATTTAATAAGTCCAAAAGGAATATTCTTTCTTTGAACTGGGATACCTTGTTGCCCTCTAAGATTATGAATCCAGAGGTTTTAGAAGATACTTTCTCTGTGAAAAAAATAAAAAAAACATTGGTCAACTGCCAGTAGATAAGGCTCCAAGTCCAGATGGCTTCCCTTTGATCTTTTTCCAACACTTTTGGGAAATTATTAAGTCTTATATCTTGAAGATTTTCCAACATCTATATCATTCTTCAGATTCAGATTACTTAGCTCCTATTAATCTGGCCTTCATTACTCACTACAAGAGAAACAGGATTTTGCGAGGACAATATTCCTCGCTGATTCCTCGCTAAATCATCGTTACAAACTTTAACGAGGACTTAGCGAGGAATAATTATCCTCGGAGCTAAATAACTCTTTAAATCAATACTGCAAGGATATATCCTCGTAATGTGCTCGTCTAACATTAGCGAGGATATTACGAGGAAATATTTCCTCGTAATGTCCTTGATATATTGTAACACCTGTAAAATTCATTTTGTAATTATTTACATTTTATGAATTTTATTTCCTAGACAGGTGTTACTGTTTCGAGGCCCATTGTGTGGTTTT
>JAMKQA010009779.1:0-31255 GCA_024699735.1 Posidonia australis | reverse complement strand
TTTTTAGACTTTTATTTGGTTTTTTAGGGTTTTTTAGAGTCGTGTTAGGGTTTAGTCCATTTGCAAGCATATTGAGGTGTCTACACTTATACTGAAGGAACTAACATAGTCATTTGCAAATAGGTGTTTACTATCAAATATAAGCCAAATGATGTTGTAAACAGGTACAAGGCATGATTAGTTACACATGGATTTACACAAGAGTATAGTGTGGATTACGTAAAAACCTTTTTGCCTATTACTTGACTAAATTCTATATAGGTTCTTCTTTCTAATGTCATAAACAAATTCTAAGAGCTTAGTCAACTAGATGTGAAGAATACTTTCCTATATGATGACTTAACTGAACAAGTGTTTATGGAACAGCCTCTAAGGTGCATTGTTCAAGGGGATCATGTGTATCTACTCAGGAAAGTTATTTATGACCTCAAACAAAATCCTCTTGTATGGTTTAAGAAGTCCAATGACATAATCACAACTAGTGGTTTTCAATGTTATTTTGTCAGTAATGGTTGATCACTCTGTCTTCTACAGACAGACCTGCAATGGATGTATTATTTTGATTGTTTATGTAGATAATATTTTATTGACAGGTAATGACATTGTATGGATTCAGGAGAATAAATAATACTTGAAGGTGCCTATACTAAGGGTAAAATGGCATTGTCTCAAAAGAAGTATGTCTTAGATCTTCTTCAGAAGACAGGTCTCATAAGATGTAAACTAGAAAGCGCTCCTGTCGAAACTTAGACAATTCATCATCACTCTTTAAGGATATAGGTAGATGTAGGGGCTTAATCAACATGATTATTACAAGTTCAGACATTACATATAAAGTGGGTGAAATAATGTGACTTTGTTCTCTTCTGTCCTAACTTGATTTTTCTGAAGATATTCCTATGTTTATACATTGTAATAAACAAACTGCCATTTTCATTGCCAATAATCCAATCTTCCACAAATGTACCAAACACATATATGTGGATTTTCACTACATTCGTAATATGATGATGAAAGAGTTATTTCTACACCTTATGCGTAGTCCTTGAATCAATTAGCAAATATTCTCACCAAATGACTAAGTGTTAGGGTTTTTTTAGTCACTTTGTAGTAAGTTGGGTATAATTGATATATATACTCTAACTTAAGGAAAAGTGTTAGATTTATTATTATTAGGCTTATTATGTTTGTATGAGTTAATAAGTTATTGGATATCCATTTATCTAATAACTCTATAAATATGTAAGCACCCCCTCATTAGTGATGATTCCATTTATTTATTCTCGTGATTGTTATTTTGGTTACCAGTATCACAAGTCACTTACTAAATACATTCAGCAATTAAAGCTATTAGAGATGTTATTTAGATTATTTAGAGTAAATAGGATGTTCTTTTCTATTCTGTTAGATGATATTCCTTTTCGTCAGTTATATCCTAATGACACCCTATTCCACCTTTCTCTACATGTTTTTAATTGTGTTTGTTATGTCTAAGATCACTCATCAAAACTCTTGACAAACTATCACCTTGCTTCATCAAATATGTGTTTGTGGGATATTCTAAGACTTAGAAAGGACATCGTTATTACAATCCTATAATTCAACGACATCTTGTGTGAATTGATGTTACGTTTTTTGAGTCCACACTATTTTTTTCTTACTCTTTTCCTACAAATCCACTATCACTATTCTTCTTCCTTCACTATTAGATAATGTTACGACTATTGGTATTATCTCTACTCATGCTCCTACTATTATCATTAACAATACCATGCAAGTTTACACTCGTCGCCCCGAGGAAGTCACATCAATGTACTGTCTGTACCTTCCTCATCTTCACCAAACAATCCTTCTCCTACTGACCTTGACCTGCCCATCACCCTTCGTCATGGTAAGCGATCCTATACTATATGTTCAATTTCCAATTTTATTTCCTATAATCGGCTTAACTCTTTCTTTCATTAAGTTGCCCTTTCCATTTCTTTTGAGTCTATTCCTAAGAACTACAAGGAGATTATTCTTCTTCCTCAGTACAAAACTACTATAAATGAAGAAATGCAAACACTCATATCCCGTAGTATATAGACTTTGGATCCTCGACCTACTGATGAGATGGATATACACCATCAAATATAAACAAGACAGATATGTGAACATATACAAAGTATGTTTGGTTGCTCGTAGGTTTACTCAGATTTTTAGTGTCAACTATGCTATAAAAAAATTCCCCTATAGCCAGATTAAGTTCTATTCGTGTTGTGTTGTCTCTTACCATCAATAAGTTATGGACTCTTCATCAATTAGATATAAGAAATGCCTTTCTCCATAATGGAATACATGAGATGGTTATTATGAAGTAATCTCTAGGATATGCTACTCAAGAGAATCAAGTTTGTCGTCTTAAAAAGGCTATCTATGATTTCAAGCAAAGTCTAAGAGCATGGTTTGAAAAATTCAATAATATTGTTATAAAAGCAGGGCTCGAAAGGAGATTTTGTTGACAATTCGGTCTTCACCACAACATATGCTAGTGACAATCTTATTCTAACTGTATATATTCATGATATTATCTTGACTAAGAGTGACGCAACAGGGATTGTAAAGACCAATGAGTATTTGAGAAAACATTTTATTACAAAGGATATAGGACACTCGGATATTTCCTCAAGATAAAGTTCGTTTATGGCTAAAATAAAATGAAGTTGTCGTAGAAGAAATACATTCTTGACTTACTTCAAGAAACTAGAATTTTAGGATGTAAGTTTAAGTCAAAACTCTGGTTGATCACACATTAGATTTTTGGAATAGCCCTTTAGGACTTTTTAATGATGTTAGACAATACAAAAGACTAATTGGAAAGTTTATCTATCTTACAGTAACACATCTTGATATCTTATATACTATAGGATTACTTAATTCATGCATAAACATTGAATGGTTCATTCGAGTAGTGTCCTTCGTGTATTAACGTATGTCTAACGAGCACCAAGAAAGCAATTGATATACAAGAAGCATGAGCATCGTTAAGTTGAAGCTTATTCGACTTCAATTATGCAAATGACAAAAGAGATAAAAAGTTGCAAATGACAAAAGAGATAAAAAGTTTACGTCTGGTTATTGTACCTATATGAGAGCAAACTTACTTATATAAAGAAGTAAAAACAAAACGTGATTTCTAAGTTCATTGTTGATAGAACTTAGGTTCACAATCCAGTCTCCTATATCAATGCATTTTGACAATCAAACCACAATATTTATTGTCAATAGCCTCGTATTCCATGAAAGAACAAAGTACATTGAAGTTGACTGTCTTGTGATGAAAAGTATAACGACATTGAACATCTAGTAACAAAAGGAATAATTTCTACTCTCTATTCACCACCATTACCAGATCAGCTAGTTGACACATCTTCACAAAGGATCTAGTAATAAGTGTTTTCAAGTCTCTTTGTAACAAACTGGATTTGTGACACACACACACACACATACTCCAAGTTGAAAGGGAGAATTAAAGGTGTTGTTTAAATTATTTAGAGTAGATAGGTCCATATATGGATCTTTGTATTATTCATTTATGAAGTTTCTTATAGAACAAGCATATGTTTTCCTATATATATAAGAGATTGTACTCCTTTTGTTACAAAAATAATATAATTCTCTTTCTCTAAAACAAAATCATTTGGTTTCCCCTACATAAAAGCATACAATACATATTATATTGCATTTCTAAACACTGATGCATGCAAAGTAGTCAACATGAAAGGCGATGTCAAGGCAACACCCCCTCAAAACACCTGAGGCAATGACCCGATTGAAGTGAGGTGGCAAATTATAAGGACCATAAAAGGAATATATATATATATAACATGAAAGTAAAAATCTAATCATTCGACTAAATAATAATGTAATCAAATACTCAATAATTTACAAAGCATAAACAAAGTACAATATAGCAGAAGAGAACAGGAGGGAAAGATATGCAAAGGGGGAAACAAACATGTCAGGAAAAGAACTGCCTTTCAATAAGGCAGCAAGGTGACCAAGGTGAATCAAGGCAACCCTGGTCCCCTCAACAAGTGTCAAGGCAAGACCCCCTGGCCTCACGTCAACAAGGCAACTCACCTTGACAACTCTAATGCATGTAAAGTGTTCACTGCACCAAAAAATTGGTGTTTATTGTATCAAGTAGAACAGTGCACAGTATACCCAATATTCATATGCTTCACACTGTGTTTTAAGAAAATCATGATGACCATACTCATGAACAGCAGCTATCGATAAACGTTTGGATATTGTTCCATTAGTTTGCAACTCATTGTTAAATTCCACGTAATAAACCTGTATACAGAAAAAGTAAACATGACTCTCAAAAATATTAGTTGGAAGTTTTTAGGATTGACTCTCCAAGCTTGAGGCTTCCCCTTAAAGTGGATCAGATAAACACAACGCAGTTTATCTTCTGGGGAGGATCTTATTGCTAGGGTGTGTTTGGTAAAAGATTTTAGAGACTTGATCCTACAAGAATATGATGTGACCAATAATTGTAACCAAACAGAATTCATATGTATTTTCGACTAATGGAATAATCAAACATGAGTTCGATTATGACACTATCTGCTTGCTTTTGAGATGGAATGTTTTTTTTTTATTTGAATTTTTTTTACATTTACAAGAAATACAATAACGTGTTACAAAATCACCACTAAATATCGTGCATTAAGATAAATAAACTCAAAATCTGGATTTCCTATTAACCAACCAAACATGTTTTTTTCTAAATGTGCTACAGTACAGTAAACAACAACATTCTGAATTTTCTCAAGTTTTAAGCTAGGATACTGATTCTAGCTAACTTTGGCCACGTAAAATTCTTACACTTAGTCAATGGTAGTATGGTGCATCCTACTGATTTATTCAAGGTTATTACAACACCACTGGAGGTTTGGTTAATTTAGGCCCCATTTGGTAAAGTTTTTCTCCAACTTCTGGACATATATCTTCTCATAAAAGCTAAAAAGGTCTAAAAGTTTCGTCAAACAAGTTCAAGAAGCAAAATGTTTCTCAGAATCAGTAAGCTTCTGTAACAGTATTTCCTTTACAATTCTAAAAACCGGAGAAAGGTAGCTTTTGGCCAAAGTTGTTCTTGATTTTTTTCTTCATTTACCCTTTAGCAAATTTGATTGTTACTTTAAAAACCTCTTCATATTTACAAATCTACCATTAAAGCCCTATTCCTCCATCAATGGCCCAACCCCAACAATGGCGAAACAACCACCACCATCACCAGACCAGGACTTCCTTTGCACAATAGAGTTTTGTCTCCTCCACTGCACATTCTTCCCAGGTCACGCTTCGCCCCCTTCAGTCCCCCAATGCAATCCCACGAGCTCTCTCCATGCCCTCGTCGACGACATTGTCCCTGACCATGACCTCCCTCCTACCATCGAGAACACCGACTCCCTCCCATACCTACTCATCGCCAGCCTCTTCCACACCTCCTACTCCCTCAGCCCCCACTTCAATAGCCTCATCTCCCACATCACCGCCCAAGACGGTCGCCCGCCTCTCTGCATCGTCGCTGACATCTTGTTCGGATGGAGAGTCAACGTCGCGAAGTAGCATAACATCTTCCACAGCAACTTCTCCACCTATGACGCCTTTGGCACTGGGAGCAGATCACATTGGCCCTCAACCCAAATGAGATGCTCTGCAAAATGGTGGAGGAGCTAGAGAAGACGAGACTGGAAAAAAAATGCCCTGAATTTAACTTGTACATTTAGGGTTATTTTTGTCTTTTAACACACGTCGATAAACCAAAATCCACATTAGATCCTTATTTACCAAATAAGCTTCTACTATTTTCAATAAAAGTTGGCTTCTACAATTCATACCAAAAGTTACCTTCTAGCAAACATGTCAAAAGCTAACTTCTCCTTTATGTCTCACCAAATAGACCCTCAGCCTAATGGTGCCATGGCACCAAATATTGACTCTTGATGACAACTATTTAGCTTTGCTTAGTTATTGTTTGTTATACATTATCGACTATTTAACTTATTGTTATTGTTATTGACTTAGTTATTGTTATTTGTTATTTACTTATTGTTGTTGTAAAGATTGTTATTGATTTTGCCTCCTTGCCATGGTTGCCTACCGTAATCCTCTTTGGAAGAAAAAGATGAACCCATTTGGGATGTGAAGAGTGCTAGTGTGTTCATCATTTTCAATTGTTACATGATGTTGCAACTCATAGATCAGATTTAGAAGCCATATAATGGGATTTGGAAGAATAAAGGTTCCCCTCAAGGTAAAGGTGTTCCTGTTGCTAAGGGTGCGTCGTCACAAAACCTTGACAGAGGCAACTTCGGATGATCTTACGTGCCCTCTTTGCCAAGGGAAGAGTAAGGAACACCTTCATTTCCTTTGTCATGCTAGTTGATAAGTCTGAGAAGCCTTGTTGTAGGCATCTACTCACTTTGAAGGCAGTGAGAATTCATTGAAGAAACTTTAGAATGAAAGCATGATGTTTCTTAAGGGATAATTAACTGAAGCTAAGCTTCAGCACTAGCTGAAAATTCATGCCACTTTTTTGGTGACATGTACGTAGAGAAACAATGTTTTTTTTGAAAAGGGAGTTCTTTCTGGTTCTGGAAAGGAGACCATTTGTTGTGCCAAGAGATCTTTCACTCTTGGGAGTGGCCTTTCACTTCTTAATTGATTTTATCCTGCTTGCAGCTCGCCTTATTTTTGTTAATTCCATGTTACTTTGATCGATGAGGATCATCCTATCCTTTCCCTCGGAAAATAAAAGAATGAACATGTACATACAGAGCAAGGAGAATTCATCTTACCGATAAGTAAGTGAACTCCGCAAGCCATGTGAACCAAATATCGCATAATAACTACAACACCCCCAACATACTTTCCTCGCTTAGGATACAGCTGACACCAATCCTAGATAACCAGCAGTAGCAGTACAATCCTCGTTTCAGATGTATCCTTCTTGATGCTATTTATCATCATCCGATACATGAATCTAGACCACCTAATGAGTGTATTTCCCGATTTCACAAACTCTCAAACACCCACGAGTCCACGACTCTACCTAGTAAAAATCAACATACACGAACATGAAGATTGCGTACCCTGCGAGAGCGCTGAGGAGGAAGGCGACGACGGCGCACCACCCGGTGACAGTGGAGACGGTGAGGGTGGAATAGTCGAAGAAATACAGGAGGCTCATTCGCGGCACGCGGCTTCCGACGAGGACGGACATGAAGAGCCCGAGCGAGATGTAGTAGAGGCACTGGAGGCAGACGATCTGGGACACGATGAGCAACGGATCCCACACCATCGCCCCATAGAACATGACGACTTCTACCTCGCCACCCACGACCCCACCCCCACCCCCACCACGCTGGAATCACCTGGAATTCCACGGGAACCTCGATCGATCCAGGTTGGGGGAAGAGAACCGAGAGGTTTGGGGAATTCTGATCCAATCCGGGAGGTGGGAGTAAGAGGAAGAAGTGGAAGAAGAGGAGATCACAAGGCTTCCACCAGTGGAGGTTCCTCTGCTGGTTTCAGAATCTCTCCGGTTTTGTTTGTTTGGTTCGTCGCTTTTCTTCCTCTCCCTTTTGATTTGTTAGGGGGAGGAATGGATAACGGAGTGTTTTTTTCTGTAAACGGTAAGTGATATATATTACTTTTAAAATTTTAGTTACGAGAAATCACCGTGTAATATGTACGGTAAGTGAATTTAGTTTCGATTTCTCGACAACTAGACTTCACCAATATCAAGTAACTGCAGACTGAAAAACAGAGTGTTGCAGCTGCTACCCTCTACCAACTAAACCTATACCATCGCAAGGCTTAAGCGGATCCTAGTGTGTGTCTGACTCAGGACAAGGAATCTGTATATGTGTGTGTGTTTTGCGATCACCTTTTTCATTGCATTTCTTTGAGAGTGGCTTGAAATTTATATTACAACACTTAAGATTTAGTTTCATGTTGCTCAAAGAATAGAAGAAATGAGTTCGTTGAATGAAGATTAGGAGCTATTACCATTATAAATTGTCGGATTAAGTGGAATCAAATTGTTATGAACTAGTGAAACTTGTGATATTACATGTACTGTTCACAATCAAAGAGAGATTTGTGGATAAAGAAGTTGGGAGACGTGAATCATAAAGAGTGTAGCTTTGGACTCATGACAGCCCATGAGTTACTGTTGTGAGCTTGTCCAATAGCACATGTTGTTGCTTGACACACGACTTTGATATGGCATGGGCAGCTCTTTGCTGAACAAGGTGATTGAGTACATTGGGGTGTGTGGATTTTAAACAATAGCATAAATAGCATAAGAGCATGTGAAATCATAACAACTGATCTAAGTACAAGTACAAGGAAAAGTAAGAAACGGAAGGCAAAAAATGGCAATCCATATATCAAGTTAACAGATAAAGTATCTAACCAAAACCTTAACAACCAATCAAGGAGCTTCGTTGGATGCAATATCAAGGGTCATGGTCCCAACAACAACCATAGAAATGTTTTGGATCTTAAGGTTATTTATGGTCTACAGTCATTTGATTAACTACTAACTAAAAGATTGTAGACTTCAAAACTTATGAGCATTGGGAAATAAGTGCAATAATAGACAAAATAAGTTTAAGTGATTAAGAACTTAGATCCAACTCACTATGCCAACACAAAGGGTCAATTCACGTCAAAGTATTAGACGGTAAACACTCAAGTAAGACAACATGAAAGTTCCAAATTGACTTCTTGGGAAAGACAATTTGTATACCTTAGAGGTAGACTCATCTTGATAAATTATGTACTTTTTATTATATCTTTTTATTTTCTCTTACTCCACTAGGGTGGTTGTAAAAATTGATTGATTTAGACGAAGATTTTTATGAAGTTCTTTTGGGCCATCCAACAATGATTATCATTTAATGAACTGACATAGAATTTGTAGGTCAAATGCTCAAGGTGGGTGGAGAATCAATAATATCAAAAGTTTTGATATAACACTTAATTGTAAATTATTATGTCAACTTCTTATGAATAACCTATAATTCAAACGGATGGAATTAGTGAAGTCCTGTTATTATTTACTAAATAACTCTAGTGCTCTGTTGAACGTGGGTATTTTAGGTTCCCCTCTACGATCTACATTAAAGAAGAACTTCTCATTTGTGAATATTTTCTCAAAATTCATTATTAATAATGGAGTTAATGCCATTTTTTGGGAAAATAATTAGTGTGGATCCGAACACTTAAAAAATAACTTTTCGAATCTATTGCAGAGTTCTAAGATGAGAAAAGGCTCTGTGAAAAAATACGGTTTAAATACAATGAAGATTTTATGAGCTTATTTGATCATCCTGATAATCTAAGCTCTAATTATGATTCTTTACAAGCTTAATTGGACATATTTGATGAGATAATTTGTAACCTTCAATTTAATGAAGAGGCAGATGTTATCACTTAGAATTTAGATGTCAATAAAGCATTCATTATTAAAAGTTGTTATAATACTTTGAATAATGGAGGTCTTAGATGCTCATATTTTAATAATATTTGGAAATGTAAGGTTTCTCGAAAAATCAAATTATTTCTATGATTGACCATTCAAGACAAAATTTTATCTAAAGAAAATTTTATGAAGAAAGGCTGGATTGGGCAAATATCATGTTCATCATATACTTGCCTTTGTGAAATACATCATGTATAGTTTTGTCTTGCCCTCTAGTTTCTCTAGTCTGGTCTTTTTTTGTTTCTATTATCCCTTTACATTTAACAGATAGCTTGTCTGATATTTTATCTCTCAGATTATATATTAAACACTCAAATAATGTTTAAGTTTGGAAACTTATCGTTCTCGCTATTTTGTAGACCTTGTGGTTAGAACGTAATAATAAAATCTTTAGAAATAAATTCAAAGTTACTAAAGATATTGTCTTTTATGCAATTACACTAATTCAATTTTTGGAAGCTGCTCACTATTCAGGTCAAAGTAGTACTGAATTCTCCCGAACAATAGACAATATTCAGAATACTTGGGATCAAGAAAAAGCGAATTGTGCAGTACAGTCCATTACTTATTCTATTGGCATTGCTGTTCTTGGTTCCAACATTGCAGTTGCCATCTCAACATCAACGGTTGTGGACTCACCTTATGATCCTCTTCAATCGGAGTCTGGGAATGATAATCAGTAATATTTTCATATGTGTTTTCTAAGATCATATTTTAAACATTTTCCGGACATGTTACATTTTTTAAAATTATCTTTGGTCATGCGATCTATGACTTTTTTTAGGATGTAAACTTTAACTTTTCTTCACTTAGTGGTGGCTTTTATAGCAAAGTAATTAATATTAATGATATTTACCAATTTCAAAAAAGAAAAGAAAAGGAAAGCCAATGGTAAGACATCAAAGATCAGTCACAAGTTCATCTTTAATGGAAAGTTTTCTCAAACATCAAATCACACTTTTGCGTTTTCACTATCGATCCCCTTTGTGTCAAGTTGAAATCATAAGAATGCCTGATAGTGATAGATCCGTAATATTGTTGCATGATCGTGAAAACCATTTAAAATGGGAGATATAAAAGGAGATCGTTTACACAAATGGTAGAATTTTGTTGACCCAGGCTCTTATTTATGTCCAATAGCGGCGACGTCAACCTTCTATTGTGTGGATTTCGTGGTACAATCCTTTTCCTTTTGTTTAGTTGTTTCCAGAGTGGAGTGATACTGCCGTGACAATTTTGTATTAAATCATATAATCACGCAAAAGAGAACAATCCACAAGACCGCACAGCGCAGTGGATTAGTGCGTTTGACTTCGGATCAAATCTTTCTTGTTACTTACGTGGACTCCATTTTTTTGCAATGAATTCGCGTCAGTGACCATGCCGAGCAAGACAGGCCGGCATTTCCCGAGACTAACGGGCCGAGAAGCAATACAAAGTAGATAATGGATCCATTTTAGATTTTGATGCCAAGAATACTTACAAACTTAGTTTCGGCCCATTGGGATATTGAATACTTACAAACTTAGTTTCGGCCCATTGGGATATTGGCTTGATCCATAACACTCAACGGGCTTCATCCTTTGAAAAAGCCATAATTTTAGTGAGTAGTTACTAGAGTCTGGAACTTCTATTGTTGGTTGTCACTTTCTTCTACTAACACCGTGCCTGAACTTGGATCTGAAATTGAACTCAAATATGTATTTTCTCAACTACCTCTTGTTTCCTTCCCATTGCCACATACAAATCTAATATCCTCCTTGTTAGTTTCTTTTGTAGTTCAAAGTCGGGAATTCATTTCCCAATTTTATCTTGAATATGGAATGAAACTAAGCGACTTTTCTGATGGGAGCATGGGGTAAGGGTGTCAATGGATCGAATTAAGTGAGTGATGACTCGTTCTTCTGATCCTTGACCCATAACCGACTCAACTTGTTTGGATAATGGATTATGGATGGGTTAATGAGTAAAAACATGAGATATTAATAAATCATTATCATAAAATCAATTTTTAAAACAAATTTAATCTAAACAATAAGTTAATGAGATTAGCCATGTGTCCAACTCATGACCCAATTCATTAAGATTATGAGTTAACTGATTATTAGATAATAAGTCTAACAAATTTGATTTTTTTTTAACTCGTAACGAATTGGTTCAAACGGGTTAATGAATTTAACCCGATCCATTGACAGTCCTAATGTAGGGACTCAAGTCTCCTTAAATTTTCTAAAAATAAAATAAAATTTCATTAGTTCCGTGTAATTAGATTTTTTTAAATTGAGATTAGCCACCCAGAAAATAATGCAAAATTTCCAACTAAACCTAAAATAATTGTATTAGAATTTCATCTCCTTCAGAAATTTAATATATTAGAACTTAATCTTTTTGAATTATATGATTAGTTATATATTACTTAGTTTTTTTTTCCTCTTCGAAAGAAAGTAAAAAAGAACTCCAGGAATGTTAACTCACCAGAAGGTTTACCTCCTCCTAATGTGCTGTTCGTGTATATAATTTGTAGGCACATATATTGTCGTGATATAATGGATGACACGATAGGTGGACCTTGGGCTAAGGAATCTAGTGGGTCCCATCAAACAGTAAGCAGGACCCGGACCGTACAAACATGGATGGTGACACTCTTGGACTACGTAGCACACGAAGATTTCTCTATACCCATGAGTCCAAATATTTATTACATTTATCTCTCGGAAAGATTCCATAAGTTGAGCAGGTGGTGTGCCATCATTATTCCTTTCTTTGTGTTAAAGAGAAGCCCGAGTTGTCTCCTTTCTTTAATCAACTTTACAATCAGGAATTATAGTCGACATTTACTGCAACAAAATGCCAAGATCGAGAGAAGTTAGTCTCAATAAGGCCAGATTAAGGTCCACCATGTAAGATGTTTTGAGTCCCACTGGGTTTCACATGGTAAAGCTAGAATGGTAACAAGTTTCACAAGGATTTGTAGCAATAAACTCTTGAAAGCAGAACCATACGTTTCTTGAAAATTATGAACAGAAATAAGAAGAAATCACTCGAACTAGGATTCTTATTAAAGTAAATTTGTTTTGAAAACTTGAAAAAACAAAAGGAAAACTTCCTGATCAGACTTTCTTGTGCTTCTGTTCTATTAAAACAACACTTCCTTAAAACCAAAATAGGAAGAAATCTGTCTTCTTGAATCTACACCCATCTCAAAGAAAGCATTCTTAACTTATCAAGAAATTTGAATCTACCGTTTACAGAAAAAGGGAAAAAAAACTTGTCAAGAAATCTGGACCTTAATATCTCTTGGAAAGAGACTGTAGGGGCACGGAAGTTGCATGACAGAAGTTGATGAAAGGTCCGGGAAAACCACAGGATTTGGTGGTAGACTGGGAAAACAACAGACTTTGATGGTGGAAGAGTTGTGTAGAAAACACTACAAAGTTGTGTAGAAAAGTGAGAAAGAAAAGGAAAGCGCTTGTTCTTTCTGTATTTACTTATGATCCTATGGCCCTCCTGGTGACATATGTTTTCCGAACGAACAGTGCAGCCGTTGAGTGGAGGTGTACATCACATCATGGGTCTTTGGTTCTTTCTGAATTGCATGCATCCCAAAGAACATGCATGCTGCAGCTACGACCCAACTAGTCCAATAATTATATTGGCCATCACCAATATTACAAGTACTCAATTGGTGCTGTACCCACTCACTTGTGACATGCTGTGAATCATTGGGCAGAGGCACACAGGCAGGTTTCTGTTTTCGTGAGTTTGTTTAGTGTAAGCTGAAAGTGCAGAAGATTGGCAATGGGGAATATTGAAAGCCGCTGTGCTGTTGTAGCTTCTGAACATGCTTGACGGTTTTTACTGCAATCATAAGAAGGTAGATGGCAAGCTCATATTTTTTCACCAATGGGACGAAGGAGAGCCGAATTCAAGGATGGCATATCATCTTAAGAGCACCATCACACCAGCTCCAAGCAGGTCCTCCAACAGTTTCAAAGCTGATGCATTATTCTTAACAAATAAGTTAATAGGCTTTGCCATGAGTTGCCTTTTGTCATGTAGTAGAACATCAGGAATCAGGATGAAGGTGGTAAATACAATTCAAATCGATGATTAAGAAAGCGATACCATGTGGAGGAGGAAACTTCTCCAGAGCAACCAAGGGCAGGTAGAAATGGCAGTAACATACTTCTTTGATTCTTTCAATGAGATGTTCAGGGTTAAAGGTTCATTTCAGGGAACATCATAGTCTTAATGTAACAATGATAGAAAATAAGTCACAAAAAAAAGAATCACAAGGAAGATTGGGAATAATCCGTCTCAGTGTTAACGTTACAATGAGTGAGGTCGCAAAATGACTTATCGGCCTACCAGAACAAATTTCCAAACGGAGTCCCAACAGAATGGTCGTGTTTTTGTGGAGAGCATCGGAGGAACTGACAGCCACTAGGCTTTGGAACAAATTTCATTCATGTCTTACCAAACCATCATGCTAAGAATTGCAGCAGCCAAAAATAAACAAGAGGGGGGGGGGATAAAAAGGAAAGGAGAGACTTTATATATTTATTATCAAAAAAAGTGGCAGATGTTTTACTCATTCACGAAATCGGAGTTCATACTCATAGCTTACACATTATCTCCTGCCATAAGTAAAAAAGGAAAAAAAAGGAAATATTCGATGCCAAAACATTGACAAGGCTCTTTCTAGTCAAAACCATCGGACAGAACGCTGATCCAAAGATGGGATAGGCTATTATCAGACATAAATCAATCCATCCACCATGAAGGCTGAAACACCATCAGTAAACAAAGGAATGTACATAGATCACCCATGGCTGCTAAAGATTAACAGAGACAGCTCTTTCTAAGATGATCAAGCTGTTTACCTTCTCCCGATTTCTCAAACCATAGACTGACGGGAATAACAATTTTACGTGGTTCATATGGTGGCAACCATGCCAGTAAGGAAAATTTCCTCATCACAGGCTGATCTGGGAGAATCAGAAGAACTCATCTCAGGTTTATCGGATTCTTCGTCGATCAAAATTTCTTGTGCGCGGCAATTGCAACTACAGAATGCCTTCTCACCTCTGCCGTGGAATACAATAATCAGATACCACGAAGAAAAGCACATTTGAAAGAGTCTGTCTATAAGCTAAACAATTGACTACATACATTCAAGCAAGACAAGAACTACAGAAATAAAGCAATAGAATACATACAAGTGCATGCAAAAATCACAAGTCATGTCTAGATGAAATCTTCATAAAACTGACCTGTATATGTAGATATCCTCCCCATCCACCAATTTCTTCTTGCAAAAGTAACAGAAGCTCAAAAAATTTTCAGCTGGAGGAGGAGGCAAAGGACCATCTGAACACTTCACTAGCCAAGAGGTTTCTTCAGAAGCTACCACTTCTCCCTTCTTATTATTATTAGTAAATCCAGACAACTCGCTTGCATGGCTTTCTAAAATACAGTCACCGAAAATGTGAGTTGTTTTAGGATTGGGACCGCGACTTATGATTCGAGTGTAATCCTCGGAATTTTCTATATCGCTGGCAGATAGAGAACCCATGAATCCATGGAAAGAATCAAAAGAGACAGGCAGAGAACCTGGATGATTGCCAAAATTCACCTTGCTAACTGCCAGAGAAGAATCAAATTGGGGCTTCTTTGTCTCAAATGGAAACTCCTCAGAATTGGACTTGGGATTCAGGTAGCAAAACTCTTCCATCGGCATCGGCGACGTCCTACCGATGTTGGCAGAACAGGACTGGATCTTCCCCATCTCCCGGGCTTCCATTTGAGCCTCATCGGTCCCAAAGACCGGCTGAGATGGACACAATTGGAAGCACGGCGATCCAGGGAAAGCTTGTAAGGAAATCACATAGTTTTTGGGCAAGGACTTGGGAGATGATGCAGGATCACCAAGCATGGTACGATCCAAACATGATTTGGGTGTTGGGATGTTGATCCTCATCTTGGAACCAAAGATTACGTTCTTGCTGTCAGCTGGAAGGTTTGGATCGTCATTAAGAGAGTCCAAAAGGCCAAGTCCTACTCTGTTGCAATCCCAGCTCTTGCGAGAGCTGTCGACGCCCGACGATGATCGCGGCGACCTAACAAACGGATTGCCCAGGTTGGAAAAGACCTTGTAGTCAAGGGGAGATGTGGGGCTCCTGGCAGAATCAGAATCTGATAAGCACTTGGAGTTGAATCCTATAAACAGACCAGGGACGCTGAAGATTGAGGTGCTCCTGGTCTTCTGGGGCGCTACCGTAGCACCTGAGAGATTCGAATCCGAGGTCGAATCCGCGATTAGCTGACCCAAGCTTTGATCTTTCTGAACTGCTCTGCTCCTCTTCCTCAGCATCATGCCGAAACACCTAGAGCCTGAACAGTGGAAAAGAGGAAAAAAAAAAATTGTTTTTTTCAGGTAACAGAGCACTCGGCCTAGAGAAGCAACCGTCATAAAAAGTAATAAACGATCCATGGATGTGATGTGGGCGAAAGAGAACAAGAACGGAGGTCAATGATCGATCGAAAGCGACAAGAACCAATATCACAATCAAAGAAAAGCGACGAGTAACTCCTCGTCATTGATATTGGACGTCTTATTTGATATAGGAAGCGTGTAAAATAAATCAAAATTTTATGATTGAAACAGCATCCGTATGATCAAAGCCACAAGATATCCATTAAAAATCATAAGCAAGAACACAGAATGAGCAACTTTGGGGAAAACCAGAAGGAAGACTACAAATACACAGCATCGTGTCCTCTAATGCATTGCATTCAGAGGATCGGCTCTGAGACAAGGAAGCTTAGCAAAGGCAGCTCCAGCTTTCGCTGGCAGTTCATTTTTTTTGCCCTCTTCCATCGCCGATCAGGATAAACAAACTTCAAAAAAACGCATGCATGGATTATTGTGAACCCACTAAATCAAACAGAAAACTGTATCCACTGAAAAAAATCAGAACAACTACAAATTAACCAAAGTCAGTAAGATTATCTGGAGAACACACATGATAGAGCTCAGATCAACCAATAAAGATGCTGAAGAAGCTCACAGAACAAAGCAAAGCCCCAGATCATCCTCATGGACAAACCCAAAACACCAAAACACAGATAAGGAAAACCAAAGATAGGTACCAAGCAAAAGATTCAATCTTTCACGGGTTCTTTCAGAGCTGAATAAAGAAACCAACAACTACGATGGGAAAGCTCCACGAGGAGCATGAAATGGGGGGGGTGGAGGGCCTTGGCAGCAGGAAGAAAACAGAGTTGAACAGAGAATCCTGTAGAGAAATGAAATACCCACCTCCTTTTGTTGCTCTCTGTCCTCCTCCTTCACCCTCCCTAAACCCCTCAAATTCTGAGATGGGAGGTGTGGGAGAGAGACCCATCCAAATCCAGTAAAAATAGGATGACTACTGAGATGGTATGAGGAGCTTGCACGGTACTACTACTGTTACTAACTCTAAATTTTCTACTCTCTGTTTTTTCTTTCTTTATTTCTTTACTTGCATGCATCAAAATCAGCGAGGCTTCTGAAATACTCCTCCTCCTATTCATGACTGTCAGAACAAATAAGACACAGGTTTTTTTTTGGGTCAATAATAAAAAATAGTGGCTAAAACTAAAATACTTGTGGTTATATATTTCAGAAAATAATGGTATATCTGCTACGCTAGTACACTACAGTCCACTGGCCAATAGGCGGTCCCATCCAATTCTGCAGTATTTCAGCTGTAATTTCCATACGAAAATCCTTCACTTTCATTAAATATGTGACAAACACCCCACAGTTCTGCTATTCCCAACTGACCCCTTAGAATTTTACCCCCCTAAGAGAATTTACCACAGTTTGACTGGTAACATTGAAAGCATTATTTAGATTTTGCTAGCAGAGACACATCTATCTCCCTTCACAATATACACTGTATTATACCCAATTTAAGCAAAAAAAAACTGGACAAATAGACAAATGCATGTGACACAACAGATATTAGATTGAATCAACATAAAAGTGTGCAAAATAACATTGTAGCATTTCACGACAATATATCACCAACGCAGATGGACAGATACATGTGCTACAGTAGATCTCTGCCACATGATTGAGCCAAATAAAGAACATCAATGGACCAAAATCATCATCACCATAAAAGGAGAAGTAATTCTAACCACCAAAAGTACGACCATTGTGGGTTTTCACGTTTTGTGGTGGACCTTAGAAGATGCTTTCTATACCAAGTACGTAGTTACGTATGCCTCTGCTCTTCACCGGAGGGGGAAAATTAAAGAAAAGCTGAAAGGGAGGGGGAAATTAAAAAAAAAAGAAAGAAAGGAAGAAGGGCATTGCTTTCTTTTGTAATTGGGCCGGTCAGCGAGAACAGGACAAATCTGACAGGTGGTCCCACGCATAAAGACCTGACCATCACCTACTGCTTTTCTTTCACTACTTACGGGCGTAGGGGTTTTTAACGGGACCGATTCCTCGCGCCGAGTCGACGAGTAAGATCGTGGAAATTTCCGGAACCGGCACGAGGATTAACCTTTTTTTTTCTGTGCTGGAAGAAATCACGATGGTTAGAGAGTGATTAGCTTAAGGAAAGCACTGTCCAAAGTTTACTTTACCTTTGCAGAAACTTTATGTCAATATAAATTAGGATATGATTAAAGTTTGCTTCTTAGTTGTGTTGTTGGAAACTCTCACGATATATCATATGGAACAATTGTTTTCTGTTCTGCAACGTCTAGACCATTTATATATCACTCTTGGGTGCAATTTACTTATCCAAATTTGCATTTACTCTTTCTTCTGTGTCAAGTCATTTTGATTCCTCTTAGTAATGAATGTTTTAACTCTTCAGCCGGTGCAGGATATAGCTGTGAGATCCATACTACTTGGAGAGAAAGTTACCGATTCTTATATTTTGGAATCTCATGATTTATTTATTTTTGGATTTCGAGACCACCTTGCTTAAATCGCAAAACAACAAAATGTAATAAAATATCAGGAGAATTCAAGATTATCTCTAGCAGTAATGGTCCTATGAGCTTGGATCAATAGACATTACATGATGTTTGATATAATTTCATATTAGTCAAATCCTCCAACATACACCACAGCAATCCAGTGCACAGATTTTAACTAGGAAACAATCTCAGTATTTTGGACTCTACATCTGTGTCGTGGCAATTATCTGTTAGGAGTGAGAAATTTCTAGATTGTTGCTCTGGACGGCAATCCCATGTCGATTTGATACTCTGATACTGACTACATTATTATTAAGATCAAGAAACGTCGTGAACATAATTTGTTGGAAGTAAAGGTAGAATTCATATTTATATTTCTTTTTTCTTGAAGTTGGGTTTTTTTTTTTTCTATTGAAGGGACGAAGCCCTGTAGGACGTCTAGCACGCAAAAGTTAATCACATGTTATGAGCACCATGACAGTTTAGTCAGATGCATTCCTCGTGTACATAAATCTGATCTTTAAAATTTTCTTCGCTGACGGAGGATACAGGTTTTCGATTTAATTTTCATGGATGAAGCTATTGAGTGTCATTTATTTCTCTTGTTCTTATAAATCAGTAATAGCTTCCTTGCCCAAATTTCGTTCCTTTGTCGTCTTTAAATCTAGCCATACGCAGGGCCTGCATCTGTGCAAGGAATAATTGGTGAAACCCGCACAAGTTGCAGAAATGGGTTTCATTCGTGTATCACATAAATAGTTACTAATGAAGTAATAAATACACAAGACACTTAGGTAGTGTTTGATAATAATGATGAAATCTACACTTTTCAAAACTTTTATTTATAAATGAAAAAGTAATCTAACTTAAATGCTGAAATGATGTTTGATTCAATTTGTAAGTTTTTTTTTTAATCAAAAACTGATCTTAATAATTATTACCGAATATATCCTTAATTGCATCCTCCCAGATGCAATAAATTGTTTGCCATTTTCTTCTAATCAGACAGAAGTAGTCAAGTAGACATGACAAGTGAGATGAGTGGAATACATAACATACAGGAAGAACTTACCAACATTGTTTGGATCGATCCTCCACTCTTCGTTGTAGACCGTGGTCCATTTCTATAGGCTGTACGTCTCATTGTTGTCCCATTTAGATCCTAATTCGATCCAAAGAATTACATTAGTAAATCAATCTTGACATCCCTTTGTCGTGCTACAAGTTCTTGACAAGTGTTTGGTGACGGACAACTATTGTGGAGTAGAAGCGTGGCTATTTACAGCATTGAAATATCACGTATATACGGTAAAAGATCTTATCTTGGTACGAAATATTCTATATGTAAACAACTATAACAAACTCACGATTCTAAATGCATGAGTTCTCCTCTTACTTGGGGTGTGAGAAATAATTTTTACTCATCATTTCTCTTTTCAGCATGGTATTAAAGACTAATAGACTCTAATCTTCTTCGCTTTTTTTAAATCTCTTCTTCTACCTCCTGTAACATTATTGTTCTTCTTTTTTCTTTATGAAGTAGATCTAGAGAGGCTGTCTTCCTCTTTGTTTTTTCTTACCTCTTGTCCATAGCATCTTCTGACGACTCTTTTCTTGGCTTCATTTCTCACTCAACGTCGTCCTCCATGAATCTTCCCTTGTTCGATATCCTTTTGAGTATTCATCACCACATCGACATCAAATTTACTCTCACTATCTATTACGGAGCATGTAATTCATACCACTTCTCTGGAGTCTAGGCCTAACTGGTTTCATCGATGGCACGGATCGTCGCACAATCAACACTCCTTCCACCTTCTCTCAAGCTGTCGCAACGTCTCCAACATCTTAGTTTGGCTCCTTCGACTCTGACCAAGTCAGTTCACTTTATTAAGTGTGGGTTTAGAAGAACCGATTACTACTCACTTGGATGATGCAATCCTTATTCAAGGAGGTTCGTTCCTCTCTTACCAACGTCGACACATCCTTCGATGCTTGGTAGACACTTGTGACGATGTTTGGAACTCCATCCCACCCCTGTATCGTCCAATTCTCTATGAAGATCTACAATCTGAAAAAGGATGACATGGACGTTGCTTCATACCTTTGTCAGGCACGCTACATCATCGACGAACTCTCGACGACCGACCATCCTATCTCCAAGGGCTCAATTCAACGACACAAAGCACGCTTAGTGGCCAAGGGTTATAATGAGTAAATTACTTTGATACTTTTAGCACAATCATTAAACCTACTACCATACATCTTATTCTTGCTATAACAGTCTCTCGTGGGTGATCTCTACATTAATTTGATATCTCTAATGCATTTCTTCACGAGAACCTTCAGAGAATATCTATATGCTTTAATCGATTGGCTTCAAAGATTCCACAAGGCCGTCACATGTCTGCAAGCTTCACAAGTCCCTCTATGGTTTAAAATAGTCGCCACGAGCTTGATCTCACAGGCTTTCTTCCTTTCTAATTGACTATGGGTTCAAATCTTCTGCAACTGACACTTCTCTCTTCATCTATGCTCATAGTTAGTGTCTTCTTCATTTACTCATCTATATGGACGACATTATCCTTACTGGAAGTTCACTTGAGAAGATCTCTCTCTTCCTCTAGTGACTAGGCTAGACTTTTGCACTAAAGGACTTGGGACCTCTGCATCACTTCTTGGGCATTGAGATGGTCCCAACCAAATCTAACATGTTGCTCTCTTAATGAAAATACAAACTAGATCTCCTTACTCGTACACACATGTTGGGTTCAAAGCCCATCCATACGTCGATGGTTGCTTCTTCCAAGCTATCCAACGAAGGTGTCCTTCTTTGTGATCCGTCTCTTTATCATCATGTAGTTGGACCTCTCCAGTGTATCACCCTCACCAGGTCGGATCTATCTTTCTCTATTAACAAAGTTTGTCAATTCATGAGCAACCCTATCGATGCACATTGGACAGTTGTAAAACGTATTCTACATTATCTCAAGCACATTCACTCTTTAGGCTTATTACTCCGACAGATTTTGAGCACCTCGTCGAACATCTTCACTGATGCTGATTGGGCTAAATGCCTGGATGATCGCCACTCCTCTGGTAACTTCGCCACTCCTCTAGACAGTGGCCTCCTCCTCAACAGAGTCCGAGTATCGAGCCTTGGCCGACACCACCGTTGAGGCCTTGTGTGATTACAATCCCTTTTGCATGAGCTCCGCATGTCGTCTCTTGCTTCACCTACTCTATGGTATGATAATCTCAGTGCAACTTTCCTCTCCGCCAATCTCATGTTTCATGTACATACGAAATACATAGAAGTAGATCATCATTTTGTTTGAGAATTAGTTGATTGACGTCAACTCCATATTCGATTTCTTTCGTCTAAGGAACAACTTGCAAACATCTTCACTAAAGCTCTACCAGGGTCAAGTTTTCTTCATATACGTGACAAGTTGTTGGGTCAAAGTCGAGCCCATACAACTTGAAGGAGCGTATTGATATACCATGTATATACTTATTTTTGTTAGAGGATTTTATCTAAAATGATATGGAATATTCTACATGTAACCAACTGTAACAAACTCATGATTATAAATGCATGAGTCCTCCTATGTAGATTGTGAGAAATCATTTTTACTCCTCATCTTTCTTCTCAACAACTACAAGGCATGAGCTCTCACTCCATTGACGTGGACAAGTATTAATTTGGTAACTGCAATTCTGTATCTGTAATGTTCAAATTCTCAACGTCTAGTATAACGACTATGAGGCTTTACTATTTGAACAAGTGATTACAAACTCACATCATTATATTAAATTTCACTTTTAAGTCCAATGGGTGGAGCGAGACCTTAACCTATTCAATAAATTGGTGATATTAGAGACAATATTCTTAACATCATAGACTCATTTGACCTTATTAGCGCCTTTATGTAGGAAACATTTCTACCAATAAGATAGAAAACACCAAGCAAAATAATAATTACACAAAATGATCTAAATCTAAAGCTATCGTTCTTTGGAGAAAAGGTTGATTATACATTATTGATATTAAACCAATACTGATTCACACAAGTTAAATCTTCCAATCGATAATTGCAAATAAACAATTTTGATTAAATTAAATTATTTATATTTGTATGAATGTACTTACCTCCTGTCCACATGCAAGTCTTCACTATTTTCATTGACAAATAGTGAAATTCCATGAGATATTATTTGGTCAACTTTTATGCGAAAACTAATTCTCACCACAAGTATAGTTTCCAAATGTCCATCCAAATGCATCGTTAGCTTCAACTTTCTATGAGATTGAGACAATAAGCAATTTCTTCCATTAATACATCAAATATTAATATCCAAGTTTTCTCGTAAGATAGCAACTTCTTGTCAAACTTAAGGAATCTCCAATATAAATAGACCTTGAATGTCACATAGAAAATAGAATCATTTACGAAGGTCAAGGCATTCCATTTATTACATTAAGTAAGTAGCGTTTAGAAACGATTTTTTACATCAATTTATTACATTAAGTGTTTATTGTCTAATATGCTATGAGTACGTTTGGAAGAAAAAAACAATCTTGAGACAAATAATCCAATAGTCTTATTCTACTTAAGTAAGTAGCGTTTGAAAACACTCTTTTACACTAAAATATTGTGTTAAGTGCTTATTATCTAATAAACATTTCCAACGAGTCAGCTTACCGAACTTTTCCTAAAAATTGGTTCTAGCTTTTTAATTCTTTTAAGTGTTTGAGGTAACTTTTAGAAAAATTAATGGGTGTTAACTTTTTGAAAAGTTATAAATATTAACCATAGTTTTTTCAATGATATTCTTAAAAATTAATGTTAATTACAACATAAACTAAGACAACCACGACGACGATGGTAGTAACCAGCAACGAAAGTGGTAGTGGCCAACGGTGGCAACAGCGGTGACCAAAGACGGTGGTATTGGTTGTTGACAGCAGTGGTGATGGTGGTGGACGACGGCAGCGACAATGGTGGTGATGGCCGGTGGCAACATTGGTGTTGGCTGACGACGACGGTGGTGGCCGACAACAGTGATGGTGACCAGTGGCGATGGTAGTGTCCGACAGTGACAGTGGTGGTAATCGACAGTAATGGTAGTGCCCTGCAACAGTGGTGGTGGCCACCAGTGGCGACGATGGTAGTCGATAGGTGTGATGGTGGTAGCCAATAACGACGATGGTGGTGGCTGATGGTGGTGGTCGACGGTGGCAACGATGGTCAGTAGTGATAGTAGTGGCCGATGACGGTGGTGATGGCCTATGACAGTAGTGGTAGTGACAGGTGGTGGTGGTGGTGACCGATGGTAGTGGTGATGGTGGCCGACGACAGTAATAGTGGTAATCGACGGTAGCTATGGTAGTGGTCGATGATGATGGTGGTAGCCGACGGCGACGACAATGGTAGCTGACAACGATGAACGATAGCGATGCAGCAACGAATGGGCGATGGTTGATGACAATGGTGAGTGCAATATAATCCTTTGATTAACTCATAAGTGATTATAGGACATACAAATCAAACAAGTTTTTTTTACCTCGATAAAAGCTAAAAAAAGTATAACTTTACAAAAAGCCAACTTTTCTCAAAAAGTTGCGTAAAAAAATAATAATTCCAAATGCAATCTTAGTTTTTTTCTTCTCCATTGCATATTGTTTTTATTTGTTTTAGTCCAAATATCAAGATTTCATTGATAACTTACCGTTCAATTAGCAATCATCCGAATAATCTTGAGACATACAAGCAAACCCACACTTGGTAACCATCAAATAGACTTATCAATTTCTAACACAACATGACCACAATACAATATAACTGTGTTTAGATTTATCTTTATTGTCTCTCGTGTACTTATCGTGTTTATTTGGACAACACAATTATTAAACAGATCGTTTTCCTATCTAAGGTAAAAAAAAATCCAATAAGTACATAATAAGTAAATGTTAAGTATATATAGTATACGATTACTTGTTTAGTATACATTAAGTGCACGATATTATACTAGTAATTATTTATCATTATTTAATAGATTTAACTTGATTATACTAATAATTATTTAACTTTATTATACTAAATTACTAATTATGGTTACTGACTTAGAATCATTTAACTATATTATACTAATTATAATGATTATATACTAATTATAAATTATAACATTCATTGTTTTGAATGGTAAATGTTTGTAATGTATTGTAGACTTATGATGTTAATATATTTCAAGGAATAATGAAACTATCAATTATCGAAATAATGAAATTTGAAAAATATTATTGAATAATTGATTTCATGATTTATTCATTTGTTTCTGATTTTTATACATGTTTATAACATTTAAATATATAAATGTATACTAAATATGTACTCGTATAATAAAACATGTAAACGTATGCTCTACCAGTCGAATTGTAGTCACGTCAAAACAACACAATAATATTAAATATACACTTAATAGGTCTTATCGTGAATACAAGACAACAGATAATTCGTGATTGGATTTAATCTTAGGTATACGATAATTAAATGAAACGTAATTAGATTTAATATATACATATAATATATATTTTTATAAACGACATAATCACAAATCTACCTCCAAATAGGAATAGCCCATCAAAATCTACAATGTAATCTTCCTCGAGCCAGCGGTCAATAAACTGGCACGTGGCAACCTCCAAATGACCCATCAAAATTGCTGAGTTCTCGGAACAATCGCTCTCTTGCTCTCATCCCTCAACGATATACCCCAAATCCAACTGAAACGCGTGACGCGCGCTGCTCGTTCGCACCCAGCGCTGTCGAACTCGGGTTGGGACTGAACTCGATCATGGGTTAAAGTTTGCCCTCCTACGTTTTTCCTTTTGTGGTACTGACCCTTTTTTGTCGTCTTGTGGGGCTTGGACAGTGGCAACGCCGACACATGGCAGGAGGGCACCGACATGGTCATCCCCACTCGGCGCAGAACTTGGTGTGATCGGACGGCGAAGAAAAGAGATTCTTCAACATTTAAGCAGAACGAGCGTGGCTGAAATCACAGTTTTTTTTTCTGACACGTGTCCCTCCACACGTGCATCTTGGCAAGCGGGGTTTTAACTTTCAAGTCGGATGGTAATTGATGAGTCGTTTCTAGTTGGCTTTTTCCTTTTACCTGTGTTTACTGTTTATTGAGTGTTATCTGGAACTCCTGAAGACCATTGCCCTTTAAGACACTGTCCAGCTAAAGGATGCATTGGTAGCAAAAGGCAAAAAGGAAAACTAGTAGAAGTAATCCATGAACCTGGTTTCTCCAATTTGTATTTTCTGAGAACTTTCAATGAGTTGCTCAAAAATATTGATGGAACTTGTATTCTGCTTAAAAATGAGCAGACAAAAGAAAAACAAGGGTTGAGGAATGTGGGCTTGCATTTCTATTGTAAGATTCTAAAAACTACCGAGAAAAGAAAAGATTACAAAATGTACAAAATTCTTGAAAAAGAAAAGATTTACTGATGTAATACATAACTACCGAGAAAACTTCAAAAAGATTGAAAAACATAAGCATGTGTTTGATTTCAGCAATGGCATTACCCCGGAGAAAATTTCAAATGAGTTTGGAAAACAAGATTGAATATTAAATTTGCCCGTGCCTTGTATAGATATAGCAGCAAACTACAATCTCGGTGGCTAATCTTCCAATCTTGGGATATGAATTTTGGTTTCCACATCTCAACAACACATTTGTGGTATTCCTGGAGATATATAATCTACATCTACTTAAGGCTCCTTGATCTAGAAGATAGTTGATGCCTTATCCAGAAACGAGGTAACATGCACCAGTAAATCTTAACCAGGGGTTTTGGAAAAGACTTTGATACATCATGGGCTAAATGAAATCAGGTCCGTCCATACTACCGCCTCTCAAGAAAAAAAATGGAAAAGAAAAAAGAAAAGAGGGGAAAACAGGTCCACCCATACAAAATCAATTAAAAAATCATGAGAGTAGTTCACTTGGGTCACATGGATTACGGATATGGGTAAAAACAAATACCAGATGGGATTGTATTAGGATTTGGGAACAGGAAGGACTGTCAGAGAGGTAGAAGTGGCAGATTTAAATGGAATACTTTGATATTTTTCATCTTACTTCTGCGAAAAGCTAAATTGGAGCAGCAATTATTGTAGCAGGCTGCTTCCTCTCACCAATAACGAAAAATTCCAACCATTGTGGGGCATGGAGATTGGCCTAACTTTATATTCTACTTATCCTTTCCTGTGAGGTCAAGGAAGTGGTTGGCCCTAGATATTAAAGATTCATGCAATGGAGCAGAGAAAAGTTATCTACTAATTCGATCTTCAATCAACCGGGATTTTCGTAGTGCTGGGCAAAGCTAAAGGACCGTGTGAAACATAGGTATTAGAGTGTGATCTATTATTTTTTTCTTCCATATATGGTATAAAATATGTTGGTAAACGCACCAGTGCTGTGGAAGTGAGAGAGAACAGAGTTTCATATGTAACTTAGGGTACCTAGAACCGCCAATGAGCTTAACCTTTCTCCAAATCTGAAAACTGAAAATTCTGCCCACCTCCTTGAAAAAATTAAGACTAATAAAATAAAAAAATAATTCAAATACAAAAGGTAAACCATGTCTTTCAAGAAATGAAGAGTCCCTTTGTTGTTTGATGATACAGGATAGAGTACTACTGACGGTTTACCATCATCTCCGATTGGGCTGGACGAGTGATGAAATAATCTCCCCTTATGAAAACACATTTATGCAATGCAAGTTTCTAGATCTAGACGAACATCAGTAAATGAGTTACGCCCAATAATGCCACTATGCTAAATGTTTCAATTTGTTTAACATAAGCATAGATATAATAAGTTGTGCGTTAAGTAATGTTTTTTTTTTTTGGTCGTTATGTATCACTCCTCGAAACTACATCATGATAACATCACCTAAGATATAAAAAAGTACAGAAGTACACAGAGAATCAAAACCTGATGTAGATGCTTCAATCGATTGCACGATTGAAGAATTGATTAAACAAATGAAGCATCCTACATCAAAACCCATGACCTCCCATACAAAGCCATCTTCTAAAATGAAGAATAATGGAATAATAAAAGAAGCAAGATAATTAGGATAATGGACCTAGGAACTAACAACATTGTACTTGAAAAAATGGAGAGCTATTTACGATGTATGGTTTGATAAACAAATCTTGAGTTTATAGGAATACTCCCACATAGCCATCACCCACTGTCATATATTTAGATTTTTCACCCACACCACTTGGCCTTAAAATAGAATATGCTTGCTTTAAAGATTTTCATTCTTCATTTCGACACTGAATTTATTTGCACTAGTACCATTCGACAGATGAGCTGCCCAATCAGATTTATTGAGTGCGCCTGCTCAAGATCTGGCTGGATGATGGTAATTGATGGATCTCAAGAATCAGGACCTGACTACTCTCTGATAAAAAATAGAACCAATCTCTAATCATGGACCTTGTATAAAAGTTCAAGGTTCATCCTGTTAGATGTGTGTTGTTAGAATTATGGTTATCCCTGACATAGATATATACTATAAAGATATCCGTATAAAAAGAAAACTCTCTATATATATTTGTAATAACCATAATTTTCAACAGGAAATGGTTTGTATAGGTGCCTATAGGAAAATTTTCCTGTAGGCACCCCATTTATTTTAATTTTTTCTTTTTTAAAATAAAATCTAATTATATAATTTGTTAATCTATAATATAATCTAATATGTGTTAAGGTTTCATCCTATTCTGAGTTATATTCACCGTTAAATTTTAATCTAAAATTTAAGGGTTAAAATTCGACAAAATATGTTGAAATTTAAGGCCTTTAGATTAGAGGTTAATGGTTGTTTGATTTAAATGAAAATTTCACTATGTATTTATGGATATCTAATAAGTATATCTATACGGTTATTTCTTCTTTTTTATGTCTTTATGAAAAATAAAAAGTTACCAACATACTCCTTATATGTAGGCACCTACATAAAAAATGTCCCCAATTTTCAATGAAATTTTTCATTCTCTCCCTAATCTCAAGATGGTATCAAGAGTTAGGTTCTCCGAATCCTAGGCACTGCTAGCCACCACCAACAGCCTCCGCCCTCCTTCCGACTGCCACCATCAAGTTCCACCCTTCCGACTTGGTCCATTAGGGCCTTCTCTCTCTTCCATTGGTCCCTGCATCTCATGTTTCTTATGTCGATGCCTGCAATTGGCTCAACAACACGCGTTGTTGACCTCCTCTCTGCCCTTCGGGGGCTCTCCTACCGACACTGCTTGATCCACCATCGTCGTTGCCTATAGATGCCACCACCTGGTCGCCGCATCACTCTTCTGCCCTTTGGGGGTCCTGTTGGTGATCATTACTAGTTCTATCTATCACTCAACTTCATGATCTAGGTGAGATCCAACTTGGATACTGTTTACTACCTATGTTCCGGTATATTTTTATCATTTACCACTGCACAAAGGTTCTACTACTTCTATATCATTATATTTTGTCGTGTCGTACTTTTTTTTTCGGTATCGGATCTCTTGTTCTTAATCAAAATCAGACCTATTTGGAGTTTTTTTTCGACTCTTTTTTGACAAGATCAAACTGTGCTTTCTACTATGCTTCTCGTGAGACATGGTTGAAAAGTTTCTCTAAGACATCCATAAAATTAAATGGAAAGAATTATCTTCTCTGGTCGCAAGCATTTGAGACTTTTCTTAACACACATCAGAAGATCCGTTATCTTATTGATGATTCTCTAGATGCAAAGGATACATCCTATGAGAATTGACTAGCAAACAACTGTCCAAGTACTATTTAGAGGTGTAAATCGGGCCTGATCGGCCCTAGACCATTCGGCCTGGCCTGACTTTTGTCCCAGCCCAAGAGAAGGCCGGGTTGGGCCGACCTAGGCCCGAGTTGAGCCACAGGCCGTGTTGGGCCCAAGGCCTAGGCCCACTTGGTTGGGCAGACTAGGCCCATTTGGGTTCGTCATTGGGCTAGGCCTGGGCCAACCCGATTTTCCAAAAAAAAAGAAACATACATGATATATCTAGTGCTCACATATCTAGTTTTGTAAGAATACATATTAGTAGTAGTAGTGATAATTCATTTTGGAGTATATTAAATAAAGAAAAGAAAATTACATAAAATCACAACTAACAATGAATTAGAAAATTATTTAAAATCTGAGTTTACTCTTAGTGATCTTGAAACAAATAATTTAGATATATTAAAGTAGTGGTCTAATATTACAGTTAAATTTCGTATAATTTCTAGAATGATAAAAAATATTTAATAATAAGTATTTTTTAATTAAAAGCCCACAGCTCGATCCATGGTGGGTCGTGGATCGTGTCAGCCAGGAGTATTTTAAAACCAGGCCTAACCCAACCCGTGTATGTAGGTTGGCCGACCCGACCCCATTCACATGTCTAGTAATAACGTGGCTTGTGAATAGTATGGATGAGGCCATTTCTAGAGGCATGATGATGTTATAACTTACTAGGAAGATTTGGAAGTCTCTACACAGTACTTATGAATATAAGAAGAATATTACCCAGATCTGTGAGATATATGAGTAACTTTTTACCCATTGCTGGGTGGAACATTTGGTTCAGGAATTCTACAGTTCTCTTTGATCTCTGCTAGATTAGTTGGAAATCTACCAACCGTTCGTGGCAGACATCTCCAAGATGTGATAGTACATAAAAGAGTTGGTCATGGTTATTTTCTTAGTAGAGCTCAATCCCACATTGACATCTTAGATTTATGGTCCGATTCTCGATACAGAGACTCTTCCATCTCTCTTATCTACCTTCTCTCAGGCCTTACGTATCTCGACAGTGACTCCTACTCCAGTACCTGATCAGTCATTATTAGTTACTTCCATTAGAGGTCGTGGTGTGATGGTCGTGGTCATGGTAGATTTTCAACAGGTAAATGTAAGGTTCGTAGGTATGATCACTGCAGTTGCACTAATCATCTATTAGATTGTTGTTAGAGTAAGTTTGACAGATCCCCTTAAACTGGATATGTGACGAAGACATCTTCTGATGATTCATCAACTCAAACAGTGATTATCTCTCAGTCTGATTATAATACGTTCCTTTAGCTCCAAGACAACCAACCCAATGCTACTGCAATCCATATTGTAGGATCGAATAGCTCCTCTAGAGGGGGGGTGAATAGAGAATTAACACTTTTTAATTACTTAGATCGATTTTTACAGATTAATGACAAATTACATACAAAGAGATTATTTAACAGATAAAACAAGCTTAATTACTTATGCAATCTATATAACATACAACAAGAGGATGAGGGCAATTGATATGGACAAACAATTTATAGTGGTTCGGCAACCCAGCCTAGTCCATTCCTCAAGACCCTCTTGAGATTTTTCCCTTATTTAAAATAAAATAAGAACTTACTTGTTGACTACACCACCAACGCTTGCTTGCTCTTTCCACTTCTCAATCCCCGAGAAGCTAGAGCCCTTCACTTAGATGCTTATACAGAAAATAGAACTATCTCGCTCACAGAGAATAACAACAACAGAATTTACACAACAGAATCTCGTGAGGACAATGGAAATGAAAGCAAAAGACAATATTACAACTCTTTCTCAGTGGTAGCTCAATGTATCTCAATCGGTGCTTTTCCAATGCA
>JAMKQA010009778.1:0-19804 GCA_024699735.1 Posidonia australis | reverse complement strand
GGACCTTATTATTTCTAACCTCGAGTCGGAGACCTATTAACCCTAGTGTGTGAACCCGGAGTAGATAGCTTGATAGGACACCCCTAGTTGGTGAGAGAGTGCATACTAGAAGCATGCATTCGCATTGCATACCACCATAATCATTGCATCTTGCTAATTTGTTTGTTTTTTGTGCATAGGAGTTTTAATCTGTGAGTTTTCTCAGCCTAAGCTCAAGATCTATCCTTTCACTGACTTTGTTTGTGATCTTACTGTCGATCGCAGTTCCTGAGTTATTCGTCACTTCCGACGATAGCTCGTCCTAGGGTTTGTCCTGTTCATCCAAGCCGCAGTCCAATCCTCACTCGCTCGCGATCCGCGATGGCCCAGCATGCTGGCGAGTCCCTTTCCCCTGCTGTCTAGGTGGAGGTCCCTGTCTCGGGACACTCTTCCAATGTGTCTGTTCCTATCATTTCTGTTGCCTCCACTTTTGCCTTAGCTTCTGGAGGACCTCCACCACCTCATTTCCGTGTTCCCATGGCAATCCCGCCATCGGGATCACCTGCCTGGTCTTCTCCTGTTGTCGGGGCCTCAATAGTCGAGCCTGTCTCTCCCCAGGGCTATGTGTTTACTAGCCCTCCTCCTACTACGGCTGTTTCAGTAGTAGCTACCCCCCAGTTTGGACAATTGGGATCTCAGCCTTTTGTTTCTTCCCTTGTCTTGCCTCCTTCTGTCGGAACCTCCAACGATGATCCCGCGACCGCGCAGCTGCAACAGATGTCGGCCCTGGCCCAGCAACTATAGGGATTAGCACTAGCGCTCCAGCCCTTCTCAGCTTTGTCTTTCCTAGCTCTGGAGTTGCTTGCGCAACCGGCCTTAGGACCACAGTTTGCACCTGCTGCACTCCCACCACAGCCGTCGCCATCCCTTGTCTCTCCAGCAATAGGGGTGTCGGCATTACCCTCTATTACACCAGCACAACACCCACCTCAACATGCATCCCTCCTATCTGGTGGCCAGCATTCTAGGCCGGCGGGAGCATTCCCATCTGTGAGTGTTGACACCATCCCGGTCCAACAACTCTTGCTCCCACATTCTGCACCACTAGTTGCACCACCCCCTGCTTTTCCTTCACCCATGTACCACACACAGGCTTCATCCTTCCTCCCATAACACACTGCACCCATGCACGGGTACACTGGCCATCCTGCCGTAGCACTAGACGACGGAATGGTGGATCCGGAGGAGCACTTAGGGGCGACCCATACAGTGTACGTGGCACTCGCCTCTACTGCACAGTCCACAGCTGCAGTAGCTCCAGATGCTCTCCTCGCGAGAGTAAATGATCTGGAGCACACTCTCCGGCAAGTGCACGGTGGGGACCGCCAGTCCTACCAATTCCGGGACCTTTGTTATTTCTCAGAGGAGACTCTCCACCTGAATTTCCAAATCCCGGAATTTGACAAATATAATGGTAGGGGTTGCCCAATTGCCCACCTCAAATCCTATTACAGAGACCTCGCTCAACTTCAGGCTGATGAAAGGTTGTTGATCCACCTGTTCCAGAAAAGTCACATGGGGCCCGCGTTGAAGTGGTTCACTTCCCTCAACATGGCCACCATCAAGAATTGGGATGACCTTACACAGGCATTCCTGGAATAATATTCCTTTAATCTCGACTTAGTCCCCAAGTGGGAGGACCTAGTCACTCTTAGGCAGAGGCCCCAAGAAGCATTTGCGGAGTACCTAGGACATTGGCGCTCTTTGGCTTCACAAGTCAAGGATAGACCCTCTGACGAGGAGTCTATTGAGATGGTGATCCGAGGAGCACAGCCGGCGGTCGGGGCTCTGCTTAGCATTCAGCCTGACACCACTTTCACTACACTGCTTTGGGCGGGCGCCCGTGTTGAGAGCTCACTACGTGGTGGCAGTTTTCCAGCACTCTCTGCATTTGCCAATCAGGCCACTGCCTCACATAATGGCCCTAGAAGCAACAACAATAACAACCCCAACACCAATCCACTCAGGAGGCGAGATTCTCCCAAGAATACTGTCTCTTACATTAGATCCCCTGCTGCTCCAGCAGATGTCCGCCCGCCCCCGCAGCACCAAGTAGTTTATACACCCACGCCTACACCTAGAGCACAACATGCATCGCATATCATCCCCACTGCCACACCAGTTTATCCCAACCCACCGGCTAGGACGCGCCCACCGTTGGCACATCCATAGCTGAAGCGACAACGCTGTGACCGGCGCCACTATACCCCTTTAGTGGAACCGTTAAGCATGGTATTCCCTAAGGTCGCATCAATGCTAAGGCTACTGGAGGTACGTCCTCCGCCTAATCCACTGCCATCCTAGTACAATGCCAACGCGTTCTGCAATTTCCATCGTGTGGCTGGCCACACGACGGACAATTGCTTCACACTCAGGGACGCTGTCCAGGATCTGATTGACCAAAAGGTCATTGTGATTAACACCCAGGCAGCCACCCCAGCACGTCCCCCAGCAGCACACCCAGCACAGCAGGCACAGCCAGCACACTCCAACATAGTTAGTCAACCCTTGCCGCAGCATCCGCCTCTGGGAGCGCCAGGTTCCTCGGGAGTTAATTTTGTTTCTTCTTCTCCTTCTAGGTCAGTTTCTTCTCCTATCTATCCCACCGCTTTGATTCATGATGTATTTTCTCCTTTTCCCCATCATTTGTATCGTTCCTTCCTCGATAATGTTGAGGAATCTATTTCTGTAATCCGTCTTGCTATTGAGTCGAAGAAGCCTGAGGTGCCACCTATAGCTCATCCCCAGCCTTCAGCTCCAGTTTATTTAGCAGCTTGGCCCCAATCCAAACCAACACAGCCTGCACGCCCTTGGATCCACCAATACACTCACTAGTACTACCAGCGCCCCCAGGTAAATACCCCTGTTCGCCCTAATCCTTCAACCTCACCTGTACAGTTAGCAGCCCATCCCCCAGTTGTTGTTACTTTGACCCGCGACATGCATCGTGTTCCTCACAATTATGCCACAGGAATGTGCGCAGAGGTGACGTGGTCGGGTAGAGTATACAAACCCGCAGCCATCAGGCCTAATCCCTTAACCTAGGTCCCTAATCACCAGCAGGCCCAGTCATCTAGGCCTCTAGCACCTATAGCAGCAACCCCTGCCCAGTCCCAGGAACATCCTCCTCAGCCGACTAGGCCTAGAGTAGCACCATCCTACCCCACCACTAGCAGCCAACCTTCAGCTGACATCACCGCCCAGCTGAAAAATGTTAGAGCCGACATTTCCATTTGGGATCTTATCCATACGTCGGCTGAGCATAGGGAAGCTTTCCTTAGGGTCTTTTAGGCAGCCCGTGTATCCCTGTCTATAGAGCCTGCTACCCTAGAGAACATGGTAGGGATGATCGCGGCACCTCAGGTCATCTCCTTCTCTAGCCAAGAGCTGCCTCTTTCTGGCACCAATCACAATTCTCCATTGTTCATCACTGCGCAGTATCAAAGTTTCTGCATCCCCCACACCCTGGTAGACAATGGAGCAGGCCTTAATGTCTGCCCTTGCGCACAGCAAATGCACTCGGATTCAAGGCCGAGGATGTTATACCAGCTGTGAAAGGGATGACAGCTTTTGATAATACGCATCATGATGCACTCAGGATCCTTATCATTCCTCTGACCATTGGCCTTGCACGCTTCGACGTGGAGTTCTACGTCATTGATATTGAACCTTCTTTCAACCTCTTGCTTGGATGCCCTTGGCTTCACAAGCATCAAATCATTCCTTCAACCCTCCATCGCATGATTAAATTCTGTTGGGATTACAACGTCGTTGTTGTCCTGGCAGAAGACATGGAGAAGGTTGAGTCTGTCTCAGCTCTAACCCCGCAGACTATTCACTTCGATCCTAAGCCAACTGATGTTCTCTTTCGGGTTAATCGATTTGAACCGGTTAATTTTATTCCACCGTCAGAGCTTACCGACCATTTGGTCACTTCTGGCAACCCCCACTTAATGATCGACAACCTTTGTCGTAAATGGGGATATGAGAAAGGATCACCTCTTGGGCTTTATGGTGAGGGAATCATCGAGCCGATCGAAGTCGAAGAATGGGTGGAGAAGGACGGTTTGAGTTACGAGCGAAGCAGTCAGAAGAAGCGATCGCAGCGCCGGGGTAAGTCTTCCAGGATTGTTATTCCACGAGATTTATCCGACTTTGTCAGTGCAGGCATCATGGATACCAACCGCAGTTCCAACGCAGTGTCAGCGTCACCAGCCAGGATCTGCCTAGAGGGTTCGTATCAAGAGAGCAGCTAGCCAGAACAACAGAGCATATGGCAGGGTGTCATGCAGAGCAAAGAGCAAGCAGACCAGTCAGCAGCTCAGATTCTTGTCCAAGAGACAGACTTAGATGATGATATCGAGGATCTGGACCTATTATTTCAAGAGCAGCTAGACATACTTGAAGAAGATATAGCAGAGCACGACCGCAGAAGGAAGGGCAAAGCGGTTGCCACAGCATCACCAGCAGACTTACCAATACCACCCCAGGACCAGGCTTCAGCTATGGTCCTGCAAGAAACAGATGAGAGGGATACTAGACCATTGGAGTTAATCTCCTGTCAGCCGGGAGGTGGGTCTAGTTGGTATTGGCAATATAGGCCTCACCTTGAGGGTGAGGATCAGAATGAAACAAGCACGAGTGGGACAGACAGCGGCCCCACCAGTCGACAACAGAGCAGCCGCCAACAAACAAGATTTTGTACAGCTAGCAGAGATAAAAATAAAGTGGCATCCACATCAGAGGCAGAAACTTTTAGCTCCTCAGATCATCTGGAGAGGGAAGCACGAGCAGCATTGCAATGTCGGCACAGAAACACAAAGGTCACTGTGACAGTCCTTAAGCACCAACAGGGCGTAGAATCAGAGGAAGTCTTTTCAGTGGACATCACTGACCCGGCATTTGAAATGGAGATCCTGTCAGAGTTGATCGCCTATGAGGAGGAGGATGATGACAATGAGGAGGAGCCCTCACAAATTCCATCCTTTGATGATGATCCAGAAGGCCCAAATCTTCATGTTGAAGAAGAGACAGAGCTTATCAACATTGGCACAGCAGAGGAAATAAAAGAAACGTGCATCAGTGCCAATTTATCACCACAAGCGAAGGTGGAGTTCATAGCGTTCCTGATGGAATATGTAGATGTCTTCGCATGGAGCTATGATGACATGGTGGGGCTGGACATCGAAGTGGTAGTCCATACATTACCACTAATTCTGAATTCCAAGCCAATTAAACAAAGGCTCCGTAGATGGCGACCTCAGTGGCTTTTAAAGCTCAAGGAGGAGATTATGAAACAGTACAAAGTCAATTTTCTTAAGGTTGTATTGTATCCTGAATGGCTCGCCAACGTGGTCCCAGTGCCGAAAAAGGATGGACGGGTCCACATGTGCATAGATTATCGGGATCTTAACAAGGCAAGCCCCAAAGATGATTTCCCACTCCCTCACATCGATATTCTAGTAGACAACACTGCAGGGCATAAGATGTTGTCTTTCATGGACGGGTTTTCTAGGTACAATCAGATCAAAATGGCTGAAGAGGATATGGAGAAGACATCCTTCATCACTCCATGGGGAGTCTTCTATTACAGAGTAATGCCATTCGGGTTGAAGAATGCAGGCGCAACTTATCAGAGGGCTATGACGGCTTTGTTCCACGATCTCATGCATCAAGAGGTCGAAGTATATGTGAACGACATGATCGCTAAATCCAAAGAGCCCGAGGACCATCTCACATGTCTGAGAAAACTCTTTGAGCGCTTGCGGAGGTATAAGCTCCGTTTAAACCCCAATAAATGTGTATTTGGGGTATCCTCCGGAAAGCTACTGGGCTACATCATCAGTCAGAGGGGAATTGAAGTGGATCCTCACAAGGCCAGGGCTATTATTGACATGCCTCCCCCAACCACTGAAAAAGAAATTCGGGGTTTATTAGGCAGGCTACAATATATCAGCAGATTCATTGCACAGCTTGCGCCTATATGTGAGCCCATATTCAAGCTGTTAAGGAAAAATGCTCAGACTTCTTGGAATGAGGAGTGTCAAGCTGTCTTTGACAAGATAAAGCAACTACTGGTGAAGCCTCCAGTTTTAGTTCCTCCCATGCCAGGACGCCCTCTGCTATTATATCTCTCCACAACACAGCATTCCATGGGCGCAGTTCTGGGGCAGCATGATGAATCTGGGCATAAAGAGAAAGCTATTTACTACCTTAGCAAAAAGTTCAATGACTGCGAGGTTAAATACAGCCCGATAGAGAAAGTCTGCTTATCTCTGGTATGGGCCACACAGCGCCTCCGACATTATATGATGGAATATCCGGTTCTCCTGTTGTGTTGGCATGACCTAATTAAGTACCTATTCCAGAAGCCAGCCATGGTGGGTAGATGTGTTAAATGGCAGGTGATATTATCCCAATACGATATCACCTTTGTCACACAGAAGACCATGAAAGGACAAGCCATGGCGGATCACTTGGCTGACTTACCTTTACCGGAATATCAGCCTTTGTAGACCCAGTTCCCAGATGAGGATATATTATTTGCAATGGGTGACGAAGAACCAAAGGTGTCTCAGAACGAGTGGCAATGGTGCCTATATTTTGACAATGCAGTCAACAAGCGAGGAAGAGGCATCGGTGCAGTTTTAGCAACACCGCAAGGACAGCTTATTCCTTTTGCAAGAAAGCTGACATTTGAATGCACCAATAATGAGGCCGAGTACGAGGCCTGGATTTTAGGCTTACAGTTAGCTAGGGACCAAGGCGCCCAAGAGCTCCATGTGTTCGGCGATGCCATGCTGGTCATCTCACAGGTCAATGGTGACTGGAGGACAAAAGACCACAAGCTTGTTTTATACCATGAGCACTTGCTGAAATTGACTGAAGAATTTGAAGATGTCAAGTTTTCCTTTATGAAGCGGGCAAAGAACGCGTATGCAGACGCCCTGGCAACCTTGGCATCATGGTTATCATTCCCAGAGGTGCAAACTATAGACATTTCAGTCACGAGCATTGAGCAGCCAGCACATTGTATGCATATCCAAGAGGCGCCATCATCTGTTGAATCGCCTTGGTATAGTGATATTAAAGCATTTTTGGAGTCCGGTGATTTCCCTTCCTGGCATTTCCGTGTCAGATAAGAAGACCCTGACACGGTTGGCATCCAAGTACGTGCTCGGGGCCGGGCGGCTATACAGAAGTTCTTATAACCAGATGCTCCTCAAATGCGTAGACAAAAAGGAGGCAGATGAGCTAATGTTGAAAGTCCATGCAAGCACTTGTGGCCCACATATGAATGGGGTCCTCCTAGCTAAGAAGATCATGCTACAAGGATATTTATGGTCCACCATGGAAACAGATTGCTGCCATTTTGTCAGGAGATGCCACAACTACCAGATACACGGTAATTTTATACATGCTCCCCCACAGCAATTGCATAGCATGTCATCCCCATGGCCATTCTCTACTTAGGGAATTGATGTTATTGGGGTCATTCATCCTGCAGCATCTAATGGGCACCGCTATATTCTGGTAGCCATTGATTATTTTACGAAGTGGGTCGAGGCGGCATCCTACAAAACAGTCACAGCAGCTGTTACAGAAAAGTTCATCAAGAACAACATTGTTGCCAGATATGGGGTTCCATTTGCTATTATTTCAGACAATGGGACTAACTTTATAGCAAAGAGAGTTGAGGATTTCCTCCACAGTTGCAAGATCAGGCATCACAGATCCTCCCCCTATCGACCTCAGATGAATGGGGCAGTAGAATCGGCTAACAAGAATCTGGTCAAGATCTTGAAGAAAATGGCCGAAACTCACAAAGATTGGCACGAGCAGCTGCCTTATGCATTATGGGCTTATAGAAACTCCATCCGGACCTCCACAGGAGCAACACCTTATTCCTTGGTGTATGGCATGGAAGCAGTCCTTCCCTTCGAAGTGGAGATTCCTTCGTTAAGGATCTTGAAGGAAGCGGAATTAGAGGAGGCTGAGTGGGTACAGGACCACAATGTTCAGCTAGACCTAATTGATGAGCATAGGTTGCAAGCCCTACATCATGCCCAATGCTACCAGAGGAGAGTGGTCCGAGCATATCAAAAGAAAGTCCGTCCGAGACATTTTGAGCCAAGAGACTTGATCCTACGTGCCATTCATTTTCCAGATACACGGGGAAAATTTAGGCCCAACTGGCGCAGACCTTTTGTGGTCAAGGAGGCCCTGTCAGGGGGTGCAGTCATTCTTGAAGGCATGGACCATGCAGAACAATCAGAGCCCATCAATGCCTCCTATTTAAAGAAGTACTATCAATGACTCTCAGCTGATCCTAATGCCCTGCACCGTGAGTCATGCATCATTGCACAGCATAAATAATCCTCAGCATCTGTTTTTTCTTTTTTGCATAGCATCATCACTTCCCAATGAGGAAAATTGGGAGTCTGCCTGCGTAAGATGTGTCAAGTTCTCCTCATGTGCCACTACCCTAGAAGTTTAGGAGGTGAGGGAGAGATTTCAGATGAATGGGCTAAATGTACAAATTCCCATGGGACCTATATCTCGAGAGGGAGTTAAAATGTTAGGTCTAGAAAGAGAGTGAACAGCAAAAAATACACAAGACCTTGGAGCATAAAAGAAATAAGGAGACAGAAGTAGTAGACAGAAGCTGAGCTCCACTGAGAGAGGCATGTGAACAACCTTACTCCTACCTTTTAGCTTGGAGAGGAGTCGAAGCACGCACTTACTAAGCCTATATGATCGAAGGGACTAGCCACCCCTTTAGCACAACAGAAATAGCAGCCACCCTCCTCAGCATAAGTGTTTATTACCTTTAAGCAGGAGTAGGGTCAGTTAGCATGCCTATGAGGGAGAAAAGAAAAATGAATCCTCGAAAGAGTAGATATAGGACCATAATTCTGAAGGAGAGCCACAAATAAACCTAAGTGCTTAGGTTAGTATCACATGAGTCGAGGACAGTGTCACCTCTTATAGCAGACAAAACAGGCTTCCTTGGCACTAAGGGCACCAATATAAACATTTCTTTGCATTTTGTTCATATTTCGACTAGGGGCATGTTAGCTGCCTTATGAGTCGTATAAGCATTTAGCTAGGGTACATTTTTAATTAAGCATAATTGCAAGGCATTTTATTCGCATTTCGACCAGGGGCATGTCAGCTACCTTATGAGTCGTGTAAGCCTTTAGCTGGAGCACATTTTTAGTCAAAGCATAATTGCATTTACATTGCAAGGCATTTTGTTCATATTTCGACCAGGGGTATGATAGTCACTTCTTTAAAATGGAGGGATTTGAAATCAAAGACATGCCAATTAAATTGGTCCTGATTAGCAGATATAGACTTGCAAGAATCAGTATAAGCGATGCAAAGCAACATCAATTTTATTGTCCCCTATCATGAATCGGTTCGAGGCCTCTTTGAACTACTAGCTTCCATGAAGTTGGTGCCACTAGGCGGAATCTCGCTCAAGGGCCACGTCTCTCTTATCTCAGCCTCATACCCAGTTGTGCAGCCAGAGCCTTTGACGATGGCAAGACTAGAAGACTTGATGCCAGCACTCATACGTCGGGCCAACTCAGCAGTGGATGCATTTTAGCCTACAACATGTTTTTTCAGTCCATCTGGGCAGGGGCTTTTCTCAATGGAGTCTTGGCAGAAGCCAAACTGGCGAAGGACCCAGACAGGATGATACTCCATGCCTCCAGAGAATCCAGGAAGGACCACGAGTCGCATGTCTGTGGCATTGAAGAAGGCAGTAAAATTCTGTAATGCAGAGGATATGATGCACCATGTCACAGAATCCACATCGAGATTCTGTAGCTTGTCACACAGCTCATGCACCCCCGGGAGTGACCTCGAATGATGGGTGCGGCTATAAGCCTCAAAGGCGGAATGCCGAGGGCGTAGAATTTTCATTCCCATATGGGTGGCAAACCAAACCTAGTAAAAAGGGAACTATGGTTAATGAAGGCACAGTATAATATTGTTATTGACAGATGATCTGCTTACCTGCACTAGGGCGCCACATCCATAGAAGTGGCGGGAGCACCTCAATGCCCGATCCAAGCCGACGTAGGTTTCGGCAAGCAGAATCGGAGCCAAGTTGATCTGGCAGACCACTACCACCCAGGCTATCTCAACCACCTCAATAGCCACAGTCGTCCGGCCATGGCTAAAGACCAGCTCCCCAAGAAAGCGCAGCACGAAGCAATACAACCATGGAGTACCCATGGAGGTGCGGGAACCAATCATTGAGTCAAAATAATCCAAGCGCACCATGGGTGTAGGACCATCCCTATAGATGAGCTTCTCCTCACAAACCTCTTTGGCAATGCACGTGAGCCAGCTCACGACATGTGCATAACTAGCATGGCAGTAAAACACTGGTGAGGACATGAATGGGGACAAGCCACAGATTTTCCTGACTTCCTCCAGAGTTAGAGTCATCTCCACTTTCCCAAAGCGGAAAACATGCAGGGCTGGTTTCTAGAATCTGCCCATGGCACATAGAAAATGCTAGTTAACCTCCACTTTGGCTATGCTCAGGAGGAAAGAAGAAATACCCCAAATCCGGAGTTGCTTCCGGTCATTGGCTGTCAAAGCATCGATCCAGCCAAGCAAGGTGTCAGAGCAGTACCTGGGGGTCACCATGGTGGGATAGCTTTGCAAACATGGCAGTGGAAAATGGAATCTAACATAAGCATGGGACGAACAAAGCAATCCAGCATGATATGATACAAGAAACATATGCAAAAAATCAAGAAGCATTGTTCAAAGTTTGCAGCCATAGAAGTAGTATAAAAAGCAAAAATATATATCTACAGGGGCATGTAATAGCAGGAACAAATAAAAATCTGCATAGACACGTAGCAGGAAAAAAAATCTGCAAAGACATGAAGCAAGCAATATCTGCAAAGACATGAAGCAAGCAATATCTGCAAAGACATATAGCAAGAAACAAGCAAATCCCCAGACATGTAACAGAAAACAAAAAACTGCAAAGACCAGTAGAACAGAGAAAAATGTGTACCATCGTGATGCAGAATCCGTGCCTATGAATATCAAAATGATCAAAAGACAAGCAAGCAAGGACTGTTGCTGAGTTTTTTAGAGAAGGACGGCGCTGCCTCTCGCAAGATGCAGTCTCATATAGAAGAACAAGGAAGGGTTTCAGCAAAAATGGCAAACAAAACACTCCATTTCTGGAGACGCACCTATGAGGCGCATATAGCAGACGCACATATGCGACGCACCTATGCGGCGCACCTAGGTGGCGCCCGGAAAGACAGAAAATTTCAGCAGCATCTGCTCAGAATGTTTAAATCGCCAAAATCGGCGCCAATTGTTTAACCCTGCATGGAATATACTGTTTGCATACAACCTGCTCATACAAAACCCCGAAGGGTACATCATAGAATCAGAGGATCTCTTATACATTTTTAGAAAATGTTACTGTAGACACCCCGATTTTGAGGTAACTCATTGATAAGGCTCCAATTGTTGCTTTGGATATGGCTGACCCTTGGACCAATCCCTAAGCCCATAGCAAGCCCACAGCCCAGTTAGAAAATCATGCCAATAGGGGAGAGCACCAACCTAGCACACCTACCTAGCACACCTACCTAGCACATCAACCTAGCACACCAACCTAGCACACCAACCTAACGCACTTCCCTAGCACACATAGGTGGCGCACTTATCCAGCACACATCCCTGGCGCACAAGGCTGCAACTATTGGCTTTCCACCTTCCTTGGCTGTTACCTCCCGTAGTGAATGTGCTGTGGAATATTCCAGGCTCTTCGTCTGTGAGGCTCTTCTTATGCCCGTAACTCATCCCTGGGAGCTCCCTATAAGAGGACCTCCATAGGCACTGTTTTGCGAGGGCCACAAAAGAAACACAAAAATTCTGAGAGCTGAGAATCCTGAGCAGAAACCTTGCATCCAGCCGTTTTTCTACTCTAAAACCCGACCTCTACACGAGCTTCTTCACCAGTCCAACAGCCTGATATCGTTCCCTGGAGCACCTTCTTGCGTCCTAGAGCCTTCCAAAGCAACAAAGGTTTTCTTATCTCTGTTATTGCAAAGAAGGAACATCGTGAGGTAGGCATTCTACCTCCCATTCTTGAATGCCATTTCAGAACTGAATAAGACATGCTAAAACCTTGCGTATGATCTGTTTTATTCCATGTTTACGATGCTTTTCATGATATCATGATCATACTTTCTATGCAAATAATCTCCATGCAAATCCATGTTTGCATTTCTAGCATGTAATCTAACTTATGAGTCGTATAAGCATTTAGCATATATCGCATTCACATTGCAAGGCATTTTCGCTTATATTGTGGCCAGGGGCAACCTAGCAATGGATGCGATCGACCCCGCTACATGCTTTTTCAGCCTATCCGGACAGGGGCTTCGCTTTATGGAGTCCAGGCAGAAGCCGAACTGGCGAAGAACCCGGACGGGATGGTACTCCACGCCTCTAGAAAATCCAGGGAGGACCACGAGTGGCATGTTCGTGGTTTTGAAAAAGGCAGTGAAGTTCTGTGACGCAGAAGATATGATGCACCACGTCACAGAATCCGCCTCAAGATTACGCAGCTTTTCACACAATTCTGGCACCCCTGGAAGCGATCTCAAGTGATGGGTACGGCTGTAGGCCCCAAAGACGCAAGGCCAGGGATGCAGAATCTTCACCCCCATGTGAGTAGTAAACCAGACCTAGCAAAAGGGGTTATGGTTACCTAAAGCACAGCAGAATTTTAAATATGGTCAGATGATCTGCTTACCTGCACCAGGGCACCACATCCATAGAAGTGGCGGGAGCACCTCGACGCCCGGTCCAAGCCTACAAAAGTCTCAGCGAGCAGAATCGAAGCTAGGTCAATTTCACGAGCCATTACCGCCCAGGCTATCTCGCCACTTCAATGGCCATAGTTGTCCATCCATGACTGAAAATCAGCTCCCTGAAGAAGCACAGCACGAAGCAGAAAAGCCACAGAGGGTTCGAGGAGCGGGCGCCAATGATGCTGTCAAAGTAGTCCAGGCGTATCATGGGCGTAGGGCCATCCCGGCAGACGATGCTTTTCTCGCATTCTTCCTTGGCAACGCCCGTGAGCTGGCTCACGACATGGACATAGTTGTTGTGGCAGAAAAACACGGAGGGAGATAAGAATGGCGATAGGCCGCATATGTGCCGGACCTCTCCAAGGTAATAGTCATTTCCACCTGCCCGAAGTGGAACACATGCGAGGCTGGCTTCCAGAAGCGGGCCATGGCACATAGCAAATGCCAATCAACCTCTACTTTGGCAATACTGAGGAGGGAGGATGAAATGCCCCAAGTCTTCAGTTGTTCTCGATCAGTATGCGTCAATGCGTCAATCCAGCTGCGTAGAGCAACCGAGCAGAATTTCAAGGTCTCCATGGTCGGATAACCCTACAAGCATCAGCCATAGCAGTAAGAAATGCAGAAAATTCAGCGGCGTATTGCATATAAGATCAGCTGTAAAGGCATACATGAGAATCCTGTTCATAAGAGACAGAATGCAAGAAAGACCAAGGAAAATCTGCCAATGTAAAGCAAATACAGTATAGGAATCTGAGGTAAATCTGCCATGCAAAACAGAAAAGAAATCTGTCATCCTATTACAATACAGGAAAAATGAACTGCAAAGGAAAATCTGTGGCAATACAGGGAACACATGAAAAAAAAATCTGCTGTAAAATGGAGAGAAAATCCGCAGAATAGCATGGATGCAGAAATAGTTCACAAAATCTGCAAAAGCTAGCAAAGATAACAAGGGCTTGTATAAAATCCGGTAGAATATTGGCCATGCACAAGGGATCAAGCAATGGACATCTGCTGTGTAAAAAATCTGCATAGGCAAAATCTGCATGAAACAGCAAAACGTGATAGTATATCATACCATTACACGCCCGTACTCAGAAAATGGGGTGGCTGTAGTAAAAATCGAGATCTGCAGTGCTTTTCTTTACAAGAGGCGGCGACTTTTTCCCTTAAAAAATGAGATTTATATAGGGGAGCAGCAGGGATTTGCACCAAGAAAGGAAACAAAACTCGCCATTTCTGGGGACGCACTTATATAGCGCAGCAAACAAACGCACATAGCTACCGCACCTAGGCGGCGCACCAAGGTGGCGCACATAAGTGGCGCCCAGCAAGACAGAAATTCTGCAGCATCAGTTCAGATTATCTACCTCGCCAAATCGGCACCATTTTTGCCTAATCCAGCATAGAGTACTTGTTTGCATACAACCTGCACTTACAAAAACCCCGAAGGGCATATCGCAAAATCCGGAGATATCTTATATATTTTCAAAAATGTTATACAGTGTTTTTACAGAATTCTCAGCAAAATTACAACAAAAAGGATCACTCCTCCTCAGAGTCTTCCTCATCAGCCGTCGCCTTTTGGAAGTACTCGACCAAGGTCCTATTGCTTGCTCGAGTGAGTCGGCGCGACCATTGAGCAGCAGCGGTAGCCTGAGAACGAAGGGCAGAGTTGAGAACCGCCTGGGTGACCTCGATGTCAGAACGATCCTCCTCAGACGCTTCCCTGGTGAAGTACCCGTTGGTGTCAACATTCGCCCTCTCGGTAGGGAAATCTTGCTGCAAAAGCAAACATACGTTAGAAAGGAGAGTTTTTGAATAACAATAGCAATACCAGGATAGAGAAGCATACCTGGACAATGTTGCGCCAGCGCAGTTCCTGCAAAATAGTAGAAGTATCAGATATGGTTCAATATGGCAGGTTGCAAAATGAGAATTTTACCCGCTTTCGGCGGATGTCAGCATTGAAGGCTCCAAATTGCTCCTCGAAGCCCTGTGCATTAAAGCAAATATCAGATTATCATAGTTCATGCAAAAGCAAAGGAAAGCATAGTAGAAATGGAAGTCCTATACTTGGGCCCAGCTAGACGCATACCACATCCCGCGCTGGCTATCCCGCACAGCCTCCTCGAACAGGTACGGCTTCCCTACACGCCGGTACCAAGCAAGATAGTCTGTTTAGTTGACTTCTCGAAGGACATGCCTGTCCTAAGAAGCCAAGGCAATCGCATGCCGACGCCTAGCAGCCGAGCGAGTCGTGGCCGGGAGGTCCATGTCAACAGGAGGAGGGGCAGGAATGTAGAATACATCAGAGAATTGATGCCGCACACGCCCTAGGAGATAGAGGGCCGACTTTTTCATGCAATAGAATCTCACGTGTTTGTCCCTCAGAACGTGGACAGAGTTCAAGGGAGCCCAGTTGAAGCCATCATATCGAGCGAATCGGCGTAGGTGAACCTGTTACAGAAACATAAATTGTAAGCAAGCAAAGTATAACAGGCATGCAGAGATTAAGAGCAGATACCGGTAGGACTCATAGCTAAACACCCCAGCAGCAGCCCGGTGGTCAGGCTCGACCCACTGGCGGGGAAGGGGTAGAAGCTCGTCCCGCAGGCGGCTAAAGCAATGCCCCCTGGTGATGTGCTCCATGATCCAGTACTGAAAATGCAAGCAGGGTAGTTTATCAAATGTCAAGCATAAAAGAAGTTTATTCAGCATAGTAACAAAAAAGCAAATACTTACAGTCAGCAGAGGGTACAACCCCACATAAGAGCGACGCCCGAGCTTCACCACGTTGTCAAGCCCACAGACTAGCCATGTGTAACTAGCACTAGGCCAATCATAGTGATCCAGGTGCTCCAGGTTGGTTAGGTATGTAATCTAGTCAGCATGGATACAATAGGCCGACGAATAGCACAAGATCAAGGCTAGCAGCTCCAGTAGAAAATGCCTCAGTACAAAATCTACTTCCTCACTACCAGGCTCAGGGTTGGGCCAGAACTTGTCCCATTCCCTTAACCACCCAACGGTGATCATATGCTTCCCCCTAGGCGGCTTAGGAGGGATACAGCCAAGATGCGCAAGCGCGAGGTGAAAGCCATGGGTGGTCTCACCAATAATGGGCTCGTCACTAAAGGGTAGGCCCGTCAGTAGAGCCCACTGATCGGGCAGAACAGTCAGCTCACCAAAAGGAAAGTGGAAGGAGTGTGTCTCGAACCTCCACCTTTCTACCATGGCCCAGAAGAAGTTGTAGTGGCCGTGGATGATTGGAATGTGCAGCAAACCACCAAACGGGGACTAGTGATGAAGAAAGTCCTGTAGAAACTCCGGCAGACGGTGGAAATGCTCGAGCATCGTTCCCCAGTGGCACCGCATGATCCGGTCTTCATCCCCCTCCTGAAATGTCAAGCACATATTTTAAAACCAGGTCAGGAGCAAACAACACAAAAGTAGAATGCAGAAAGCAAGTTATTTAATGAACATCAAAGCAAACAATTACATCAAACTCGGGGCTCTCGCAGATATGACGGTCACTCAATAGTCGCCGCTCGAAGTTTCCAGACTCCTGGGTCGAGCTTAAATATACCAGGCTTAAATATCTTTTTCATCCAATTCGAGCTTACCTCAATAGGGATAGCGGGTGTCGAGCTACCGGAGGCCCGCGACCTCGAGGAACTGCCTCCTCGTCTGGAACGAGAATTAGAAGGCATGTCCCCCGAAGACTGCGGGGTTCCCACCTCGGGAACCGAATCATCCTGCAGACAAAAAGTCCAACAGCAGCAACAAACATCTAAATTAAAAGTGGCATAATAACGGACCACAGGATATTTTGAAAAAAAACTGTGGCATGTAATGGCAGAATGCAGGCATACGGTTATGAATCAGTGCAAAAGTGTCAAGCAGTTCAATGCAAAGCAGTTAATAGAAAAATCAGAAATTAAATGCAAGCGATGGCAGTATGTGCAAATCCAGCAGCCACCGTCACCGACAGCCCAGAGCACCACTAGCAGCCTGCGCCTTCCCTTGGCGTGCCCGCACTCCCCAATCTAGCAGCCACCGCGCGGAGTAGTCTATCGGAACCGCGAATGCCGTGGCCAACCATCGCGCCCGTAGTCCGAGAGTCAGCCACAGCGTAGAAGCCCTAGCCGCTGCACTCCGGAACCCGCAACTGCAGCCCGAGCCTGCCAGTCCGCCGCCTCTAGCCGCGCGGAAGGGGGCCTGCCGCTCCAGGTCCGTCAAGGACCTCCCACCGCCAATCACCCACAGCGAAGAGCAGGGTATACACAAGCAAAAAGAAGGGGGGAGAGGATCGGAGCTTACCCTCGCCGACAAACCGCGGTCCAGCCAATCCCACAACGTTTGGTCCATGCCACCGCCGACCGAGATGCCGCTGCAACCGCCCCGCACCACGCCGACGCGCCTCCGACACGCACCAGCCTAGAGCATCCCCTCCGCGCACTCCACGCGCGCCGCCGCTGTAGGAGGAGAGGAGGCGGTTTTCGTTGGGTGAAGAAAGACGAAGATGAAGAAGAGGATGAGGCGTCTTACGGGGGAAGGGAAGAAGAAGAAATTTAATTGAAAATTTTATATGATTGCTTTGAGCATATGGAACCCAAACAGAAGCATGCATAACCAAACAGCAGTAGTTCCAAGCAGTAAGGAGGGAATTTTGGTAGTTATGGTAGTTGGCCAGTGGGCCCGCACGAGAAATAAGTGTCAAAATGCAAAATGACCGTGAAAATTGCGTCCTAGTCCTTATCATCTCACAACTCAAACATCAAGTGCAGAATATGCAGTATTTAGCACATGGCTCACAAAATGCACCATGTGGGGTAATTTGTAGAAAACCCCCTGCATTTTGAAAAATTGCAAATCAGTCTCGGAAGGGCGCAGAAAGTTTGTTTCAGAGCAGACATTTGTCAACATACAGCAGAAGCTCAAATGTCAGTGCACAGTCGCATATAGTAGTTAAATGCACCATGTGGGGTAATTTACAGAAAACCCCCTACATTTTGAAAAATTGCAAATCAGTCCCAGAGGACGCGGGAAATTTATTTCAGAGCAGACATTTGTCGATAGACAGCAAAATCTCAAATGTCACCACACAATCGTAGTATGGCAACCAAAAAGCAGTCATGAATGTTTGCACACAAGTCCTTACCTTTGCAAGCAATTTGAAGAATCAGAGATCTGAGCATGCATCTCGACCAGAGTGCCAACCTCTGCACCGCAACCTCAACATTCAGCATATTGTAGTTCCTTCTAGGGGAGTAATACTGGAGTTATCGCTTTGTTTTCTGGGATCTCATCCTGTGCGGATAAGACCCTTCTACCCCTTTGAATTTCTGCGGGCGCGGAATCCAGCTTGCTTGACTTTGACCGGGTGGTCATTGTCCTTTGCCCCTTTGGATTTCCGCAGGCGCAGAATCCAGCTTGCTTGACTTTGACCGAGCGGTCATTGTCCTTTGCCCCTTTGGATTTCCACGGGCGCGTAATCCAGCTTGCTTGACTTTGACCGGGCGGTCATTGTCCTTTGCCCCTTTGGATTTCCATGGGCGCGGAATCCATCTTGCTTGACTTTGGCTGGGAAGTCATTGTCCTTTGCCCCTTTGGATTTCCGTAGGCGCGGAATCTAGCTTGCTTGACTTTGACCGGGCGGTCATTGTCCTTTGCCCCTTTAGATTTCCATAGGCGCGGAATCCAACTTGCTTGACTTTGACCGGACGGTCATTGTCCTTTGCCCCTTTGGATTTCCGTGGGCACGGAATCCAGCTTGCTTGATCTTAACCGGGCAGTTAGGGTCGTGTGCCCCCTTTGGATTTTCGCGGGCGCGAAATCCAGCTCCTTGGCTTTGATCGGGCGGTCAAATGTCCTTTGCCGTTCCTAGGCTTTCCTTGGCTTTAACCAGGCAGTTAAAGTCCTTGGTCTCTCGGATTTCCTTGGGCAGGAAATCCCGTGGCTCGACCATTTGACCCGATGGTGAAGGTCCTAGCCCCTTTCTCGGATTTCTTGGGGCAGGAAATCCCGTGGCTCGACCTTTTGACCCGATGGTCAAGGTCCTAGCCCCTTTCTCAGATTTCCTGGGGCAGGAAATCCCGTGGCTCGATTTTTTGACCCGATGGTCAAGGTCCTAGCCCTTTTCTCGGATTTCCCTGGGCAGGAAATCCAGCTATGCGACCCTCTGACCGGGCGGTCAAGGTCCCTTTTCTAGATTTTCGCAAGTGTGGAATCTAGTTATTTGGCCTTTGACCAGGCGGTCAGGGTTCTCTCTTTTTTCTTTTCTCCTAGATTTCCCGCGGGCGCAGAATCTAGTTGTTGGACCTTCTGACCGGGCGGTCAGGGCCCTTTTGTTTTTCCTTTTTGAGTTTTCGTGGGCGCGAAATCTCTTTCTTCTCCCTTGGTCCGTGAGGACCAAGCCTTGCTTCGCTTGACAAATTATCCATTTGTCATGCCCCCTTTTCTTTTTCTCGGGCTGGTACCCCCAACTACTTGGTTGACAACCGTCACACTGTCAGGCGGCCGGGGTTGACGAGGCGTATTTGGCTCATCATATCCCGTCTCTTTGGATGATAATCTCATAATCCGGCTGATGAGTCCGACAACTTATCATTTTCTTCCAGTGCTTCTTTTGTTTGTGTTTTCAGCATTGGCATTAGATTTTGCATCTACTTCGCATCGACTCTTGCATTAGCATCCAACATTTGCATTGCATTCCCAGCATTTAGACCAGGTGCACGCATCTTGCATTCGCATTTGCATTTGGCAACAAGTCATGACTTTCGGTGTATCCGACGGATAAGTGACTTACTGCCTACAGCAAACACCATCCTTCTACAACCTCAAAATGGGGGTATCTTGTCAACCCTGAGCATCGGTCTTGGTTCCCTTCG